>BRDA01006848.1:25322-38764 GCA_036984385.1 Crenuchus spilurus
TATATATATATATATATATATATATATATATATATATATATATATATATATATATATATATATAAAACCACACTTCTTGGGGGATTGTAACTGTATTATTAATAACATATAGACAGTGTTTGTCCAGAAAATCCTGCCTACTGCTTGCCTGTACCTGATTTCTCTGATTGTATTCATCCTGGCTATCCGCTTGATCTTCTACCTTCAATAGTTCTTCAATTCTAACATCTCTGAGACATTAAATCGATCAGCTGACTTATATCATCATCAGTGCGCGCGCACACACACACACTTTAGCACAACGGCTGCTCATTAAATCACACGGCTGGGTAGAAGGAGAGAGTGAATAAAACAATAACAGAATCAAACGAAGCATCCGGTCCTGCTGCGCTCCAGCACTCTGACCCGCCCCGCTGGCCCGCTATATTCTAACACTCCACACCAGAGTATCATTTCACCATCACACCCAGCACATACACACACACACACAGCCTTCTATCAACACAATTAAACACTCTCACAGCCTGCAAGGTTATACAACAGCTTCTCTTCAATTACTGCTGTTCACTCCCATCACAGCCTGAACCTGAGAGAGAGAGAGAGAGAGAGAGAAACGTCCTTTTCTGTCAGGCAGAAGGGTATCTGCAGTGTGAGGTGTGTTACAGGGGATTTGCAGGGATTTAGAGACAGGAACGTACTCCAGGATGGAGAGAGAGACACGGAGATGGGAGACAAAGAGAGACACAGAGAGAGAGAGAAAGAGGGAAAAAGAGAGAGACAGACAGACACTAGACACATGGTGACAAAAAGAAAGACAGCAGACACATGCAGGGAATAAAACAGACATCAGACACACAAAGAGAGAGACCAGACACAAACATATTGAAAGAAAGACAGACATCAAAAAAAGACAGAGAGACATACACGAAAACAGACAGATATCAGACAAAGACTGTCAGAAAGAGAGACAGACACAAGACACAGACAATGAGACAGAGAGAGACCAAGTGAAAGAAACAGCAAGAGAGACAGACACCAAGTGAGACACAGAGATAAAATGAGTAAGAGAGACAGCAAACAGACACTAACTGAGAGAGGCAGAGAGAGAGAGAGACACACAGAGAGAGAGAGAGCGAGACCGAGAGAGAGAGAAAGACAGAGACACAGAGAGAGAGAGAGCGAGACAGAGAGAGAGACAGACAGAGAGAAAGAGAGAGAGAGACACACACACAAACAGAGAGAGGGAGAGACACAGAGAGAGAGAGATAGACAGATTGACAAACAGAGCTATATCAAAAGTGAAAGCAGAAAAAAGGTAAGCAAAAATTAAAGTGTATCAGCTTCTAACTTACTGCTTTTCACCGTGGTGCGCGTGGCATACACGACACATTTATTAAATGTGAGAAACTCATTTGTGCTCATTTGTCTGGACAGTTAATCCACTTCGGCTGCACTAGAATGGTCTTTTATGTCCATCAGAAAGTTTTTTTTTTACTTGCGCATTAGAGATGTGTGAGATGATGAGAACGATCTTTTTGACTTATTCATCTCGGAGCAGATACTGTGCTATATTAATGGTGTGTGAAGGCTAATGGTTTGATGAGTGGACTTTTATCTGACACCAAGAAACAGAAAACACACTGAAATATCTGCCAAGTTTAGTGAAGTTCAGTGCAGTTCATGAATTAGATGCACAATCACTATCTATTGACAGATGTCTACCAAAATGTGCAGGCTGGCATGGAGCAATCCATTATGCATGTCTAATATAGGGCTCTCTATTGGCAAAGTCATGTAGCCTAGAGAAGTACTGTAGACTATAGAAGTGCTGTGCACTGAAGAAGTGTTGTAGACTATAGAAGTGCTTTAGACTATAGAAGTACTGTACACTGTAGAAGTGCTTTAGACTATAGAAGTACTGTACACTGTAGAAGTGTTGTAGCCTATAGAAGTGCTGTAGACAATAGAAGTGCTATAGAAGTACTGTAGACTATAGAAGTGCTGTAGAAGTGCTGTAGACTAAAGAAGTGCTGTAGACTATAGATGTGCTGTAGACTATAGAAGTGTTGTAGACTATAGAAGTGCTGTAGACTATAGAAGTGTTGTAGACTATAATATTGCTGTAGACAATAGAAGTGCTGTAGACTACAGAAGTGCTGTAGAAGTACTGTAGCCTATAGAAGTGCTATAGACTATAGATGTGCTGTAAACTATAGAAGTGCTGAAGACTACAGAAGTGCTGTAGAAGTACTGTAGACTATAGAAGTCCTGTAGAAGTACTGTAGTCTATAGAAGTGCTATAGACTATATATGTGCTGTAGACTATAGAAGTGCTGTTGCCTATAGAAGTGCTGTAGACTGTAGAAGTGCTGTAGACTATAGAAGTCCTGTAGAAGTACTGTAGTCTATAGAAGTGCTATAGACTATAGAAGTGCTGTAAACTATAGAAGTGTTGTAGCCTATAGAAGTGCTGTAGAAGTACTGTAGACTATAGAAGTGCTGTAGCCTATAGAAGTATGTATGCATGTATGTATGTAAGCTGTAGCCTATAGAAGTGCTATAGACTATAGATGTGCTGTAGCCTATAGAAGTGCTGTAGACTATAGAAATGCTGTAGAAGTGCTGTAGATTATAGAAGTGCTGTAGAAGTGCTGTAGATTATAGAAGTGCTGTAGAAGTACTGTAGACTATAGAAATGATGTAGAAGTGCTGTAGACTATAGAAGTGCTGTAGACTATAGAAGGGCTGTAGAAGTTCTGTAGCCTATAGAAGAGCTGTAGACTATACTAGTGCTGTAGACTATAGATGTGCTGTAGACTACAGTAGTGCTGTAGACCATAGAAGTGCTGTAGAAGTGCTGTAGACTATAGAAGTTCTGTAGACTATAGAAGGGCTGTAGAATTTCTGTAGCCTATAGAAGTGCTGTAGACTTTAGATGTGTTGAAGCCTATAGAAGTGCTGTAGACTATAGAACTGCTGTAGACTATAGAACTGCTGTACCTTATAGAAGTGATGAAGTGTTGAAGACTACAGAAATGCTGTAGACTGTAGAAGTGTTGTAGACTATATAAGTGCTGTAGAAGTGCTGTAGACTATAGAAGTTCTGTAGAAGTGCTGCAGACTATAGAAGTGCTGTAGACTATAGAAGGGCTGTAGAAGTTCTGTAGCCTATAGAAGGGCTGTAGACTATAGATGTGCTGAAGCCTATAGAAGTGCTGTAGACTATAGAACTGCTGTAGACTATAGAAGTGCTGTGGACTACAGTAGTGCTGTAGACTATAGAAGTGCTGTAGCTTATAGAAGTGATGTAGAAGTGTTGAAGACTACAGAAATGCTGTAGACTATAGAAGTGTTGTAGACTATAGAAGTGCTGTAGAAGTGCTGTAGACTATAGAAGTTCTGTAGAAGTGCTGCAGACTATAGAAGTGCTGTAAACTATAGAAGTGATGTAGCCTACAGAAGTGCTGTAGACTATAGAAGTACTGTAGACTAGAAACCAGCTGAAATTCTGTAGCCTACTGGCCAACAAAAGAAGCCAAATGTGCAGCATTATAAAGAATGTAATTGTGGATTCTACTGAATTGTAACTGCCAGTCCGGCTCATATTGTGACCTTTAAAAATCAGATAATTTGCTTTAGAGTGAAACAGAGGGGAACGGAAGTGTGGAGCTGAGATGGTAGTAGCGTACACATCCAATCACATCTAAACACATCTTAACAGCGAAATCCAGTCAATTTTCAACATTTCCTGTCATTTATAAATATATTATGATGTAAACAGCCATTCAGAGTCATTTGATGTGAAATGTTCCATTGTGGAGAAACTTAAAAAGCCATAATCATTTACAGTAGTGGTTTAAAACGTCTACAAGATACATCATTCAAAACTATGAGACATAGTTGAAAGTGCAGATTCTAAAAGTGTTGAGCTTGGAAGAGGAGGAGGAGATATTTTGAGGATAGTCTTGTTTTGCAAATCCAAATGGAAAAAGTTAGAGGTTTAGACTTGGACCTGTTGATATAAGATGTAAATCAAAAGTTTGTGAACATGTATTGTGCTTCATTAAGCAATTATGTAATTACATTTCAATAATTATGTAATATAAATGAAATGTACAGCAAAAAAGATGTTTACGAGTTAATCTGTGGAAAAAACTGTTGAGAATCTAGTGTGGTACAGTGTGTGTGTGTGTGTATGTGTGTGTTGCTTGCATGAGCCTTTGATGCCAAAAGCTGCTGTGTTAGCAAGTTTCACTGGCAGTGCTGGTTATGAACCACTGTAATGGCTCATTAATTATGTGGAGTGTGTGTGTGTGTGTGTGTGTGTGTGTCATCAATAATCTGAATGAAAGTCACAGTTCAGCACTTTCCATTAACTCTCACACGTTGCAAATGCCACTCAAGTTCACACACACACACACACACACACACACACACACACACACACACACACACCACATCACCTACAATAACCCCTTAAATGTCATTTCAGTGGACAACAAATAGACTGATCAATACACTCTTTAAGCAGTTTCAAAAAATACTACATAAAATAAACACAGAAATCAAGCTGCAGCCATGGCAACTGGCCATTTTCAAAACATGTTATTTTGTTTGTAGGTGACTCAAGTGGGCTTCATCCCACATCCACAGATGCTCAATCAGATTGAGATCTGGAGAATATGAAGACCACTGTGGGTACTGTCCAATGCTGACCACACTTCACATGCATTGCCATGTCGTCTGGCCCCTGTCAAAATCACTCAGGATGTCACTTCCCATTTCTCCCACATCCAACGTCTATTATATCCCAGATTATCACATGTGCAATTGTTATCCACATTATCTGGTAGTGGTCATAATGTTATGGCTCATTAGTATAGTCTTCATACAGATATTTTGAGACTTCATACAGATATTTTCCACCAGGGGTTGTCTAGATTTGCTAAAGTAGCAACTATGGTACCTCCTCCGTATTTGGTGGCATATACCCGACTGGAGCTGTCTTTCAAAAAACATCCCAATTTCAATGGTGACATCAGACAGTCCTAAGGAAGACCTGGCAACAGACCCAAACTTGCATTGTGCTTGTTTTGGCCAACAGAGGGGGCTGTCTGCTGCTCTCTGCTTTCTACTTCTACTACATGCTCACCTAGTTTAAAACTAGTTCAAACTAGGTGTTTTAGAAAATATTGCTGTGTAAAAATCCTGAAGTTAGAAAGTGTCCAGTGAGTCCAAAACATCATTACAAAACTAAATGGGGTTAACAGATTTTTGTACAGTGAAATCATCAGGCATATATCTGAATTCAGGCTACAATGTAAACAATTTTCACGCTCAGAAATAAAGGTACACGAGGGTACAAATTCTGTAATTTGAATGGTACATGTTTGACCTTGCATAGTACTGTTTTGTACCTGTATAGGTACTTCATGTTTTTTATGTTATATTACAAGAATGTATAGGTAATCTAAGTTGAGTAAATTAACAACAGATTATTCTTTAAAATGTGTGAAGATACATTGTTTACATTTAGTTTACTAGAAACATATTATCTCCCATTTATGTCTTTAAATGCACAACCTTGTGTCCTTGGCTACAAAATCATTCCCTTAAGGTACAAACAGTAAAGGCACCCATTTGTTCCTATAAGTAGAAGTACACATCTGTACCCATAGAGGGTACTGCCACAGTGACAAGTGATCGCACCATTCTAGGTACTGAATAGAAAAATCTTTTTCTGAGAGTGCAGCTTATTGCAGTACAACAGTTTGCATAATCAAAAGATTTTGAAAATGTCCCCATTTTATAATTTCAGAAATCTGATCACTCGGGCACAGCAGGTATAGGTGGGTTCTTTATGACTTGTGATAGATACACACAAACCAATGCACACAACAGTGCCAACCTTGCACAGCTGAATCTTAATCAGTAATTTATTTGTTGGCAAACAAGTTTCACTGTTACAACAAATATTAGTTAGGAGGTCATTCAAAATCAATACAAAAGGAAAAAAAATCCCTAAGGAATAAATAAAATTCATGATCATTGCCAGATGACAAAAACGACAGACATTTTGCAGATGTTCTCCTTTTTGTGTTTTCTTGACAAATAAATAACCGTCCACCCTGCTGGACAGATTCTCATTCATCTCGTTCCAAATATAGTGGCTAGTGCATAACAACATTCCTCTTCCTCTGCTGTCAATTTCTTGAGTAATTTGTACTTTTACCCCCAAAATTGTGGTCACTTTTCAGACGAGTCTCCTACATCTACACGCTGAAGCAATGCAGTAAATGCATGTTTCAGAATAAAAAAAAACTATGAGAATATTATTTTGTGAAGGGGGACAAAATAATGTGGTTTCTACTGTAGAAATGACCACCATTTTTTTTTTTTTGCCTTTTTTTCTGTGATTTTGTTATTCGCTGCTGCTGTTCATACTGACTCAGAAAAGAAAGAGAAAAGAAAAAAGGAAGAGAAGAATGAAAGCAGGATTGAAGTCCAGACCGAGAACCGATGTCTAAATCACCACGCTTACGGAGAAACAGAAAAGAAGCAGACTGTTCAGTTGCTAGTAGCTGTACACTTACATAGAAATATCTTATAATTCTCTGATATTAGTTTTTTTTCTTTCCACTTTTTAATATTTGTTATTAATACAGCAAAAGAAAAAGAAACAAAACCAAAACAAAAATAAAGAAAAGAAAATGCTCTGTGGCATATTGTGTGATAAAGTCGTCCTTTTCGCGAACCTCCAGCCTTGTCGCTCCACTTATTGGGACTACTGCAGCAAAGTGTACCGAACTCATCGGACAGGAAGAAAAAACATTTAAAAAGCAAATGTCTGATAAAGAAGTGTATTAAAATAGTCATTTTTCAGTGTTTTCTCCCAGTCTGCTGCCGAGTCTATGCGCTGCATCAGTTTCTGAATTGTTTATTGTAAATCCTTTGAGTGTTTGTTCAAAAACATCCTGCAAAATGATACAATAATCCATCAGTGGACCAGTCCACCATGGCAAAAAGCTTCTGCAGAGAACGTCCAAGCCATGTCATTCAATGGTCCAACCTTTTCTAAATTCAAATACAAAAATCCTGTTCAGCGACTTTTCCTTGTCTTTTTTTTCCTTGTTTTTCAGATTTTTGCCGAAAACACGTACAAGAAATGTCTACGACAACTGCGGACGGTACAGGAAAGCAAAGGAGTCCAGGAGGAGAACAGGGTGACTCAAAGGGGCAGGATAAGTGTTTGTATGACTGTGTATGTATATGTACGTACGATTGCAAAGAGGGAGCTGGTGGCTGTGTTGCGCTTCAGTGACAACGATCACCAAATGTCTTCCTGTAAATCCACCTTTCTGTAGAGTTTAGTTCCAGCCCACATTTGGCGCACCCGCTAATGAGAATGCACCTGATCTAGTCAATCAAAGACTTGTGAAGATATTGTTTATACTGTCTTATTTGTTAAAATGACTCAAGCTTAAGTCAGAATCTAGGTCTGATTCTGGTCCAAATGCTTGGGCCACAATAATTCCAAAGTGCAGATATTTCACATCAACCCATGTCTTGCCTCGAATACTCAGGTCATTTTCAGCTATATATATATATATATATATATATGCTTTTATTAGAGATATATTAATAATGTTAATATGCATTATTTAAGTAAATACTCATTACACAGTCCTTTTACCGACTCACCAGGTTTTGAGTGTAATATGGCATTCGGCCTAAACTCCTTAAATAATTTGCTGGGTGCTGAATGAATATGATAGATGGTCCGAGACCCTTTAACCAACATGCTGCCTGTCAACTCTTGGTCCCATTATGGTTAGCCGATGAGGAATGTCAACTGGTGCTGCCAGTAATCTGCCAATCTTGGCCTGAGTCATCATGCTATCTGGGACCTGTAGTATCTACCTGCAATTTTGCATCTCAGAAAAATGGCACCTTGAGCAAGACAGAAGAAGCTCCTACTTGAAAGGATGTAAAATGTTCTATCAAAATAACAGGTTTTGAGTTAGTTACACATTGTAAGCTAATAATAATTTAGCCAGCAAGATAGCAACCTGTCAATTTCTGCTCAAACTTTTGCATCATCTGCCCAGCATCTACTGATGTTCCTCTATTAAATGCAATCTTTTGTTGACTGTTTTTTACACACTCAGCTTGAACAAAATGTATTTATTATTATTATTATTATTATTATTATTATTAATGGTGATTTTGTATGGCACAATGGTTAAAGTCCTACTGTGAAAAATAACCAGGCTTTCATTTGTCAAGGTCGTTCAAATGTTTGGTATTGTTGCCAAAGTAACAAAAAAAATGCATTTGTGGGCAGAGTATGGCTACGTCAGTTAGGAAAACAAAACATGAACACGTCCATTAAGATGGCCATACTAGAAGGCTGGAATTAGACTCACGGAGAAGGTAAATTTCCAGGCTCAGGGTAACGTGACCTGCAAACTGCTCTATAAGCTGGTGACGAGGTGGGGGGGCTCCTGCGGTGTCCCATCAGCTGAAGAAGACGATGCTTCATCCTTGTTGTTTGCGGGGCCGATGAAGCCATCGCTGCTACCACGGCCCAGTTGGTAGTAGGAGTGTAGCTGGTGTAGGTGGTTCCGCGAGCCCAGGTTGGGCATGCTCTTGTAGTATACATCATCAGGCTCAGCGTGCGTGTGCCCATCTCCACCACCTCGAGGTAGCGTACGGGCGTCTGGCCTTGACTCAAGTGACTCTGGTGAGTCTCTCTGAGGCTCAGGCATCTCTTCACGCTGCTCCTCCGTCAGGAGAGGAAAAAAACTCTCACTGTTCTCCTGAGGGAGGCGCCGGCGGGAGGCGGAGGGAGCGGAGCCAGAGCTGAAGGAAGAAAGGGGCTGGGCAGGGAGGGCGGGGCGCTGCCTTGGCAACAGCGGGGCGTCTGAGTCTGACTCCTCGCGGATCAACTCCAGACCTAGACCCTCATCCGGCACAAAGGCTGGAGAGTCGTCCAGGTCTAGTGCAAGATCGACGGGCAGGACAGATGAATCCTTGCCTCGGACGCTACCGTTGTTACTAAGGTTGGCGAGGTTGCTCACGTGGCTCACGTTACTCACGTGTGCTACGTTTCCGACATTGTTGACCAGCTTATTGACGAGGTTGCGGCTGTGCTCGGCAGACCGTTCACGGTTGTTCAGGTAAGAGGGAAGGTAGTTGGAGGTGAGCTCTTTGAGAATACGCTTCTCCAGGGTGGTTTCTGGGTGCGGCCCACCAAAACCGCGCTCGATGATTCGCACGCAGTCACTCACATAGTCCGCACCGGCCAGGCTGTAGCTGTTGCTGTGGTTACCATTCAGTGGTAGAGTATCCATTACACTTGTATCCCGGGCATTGTTCAGGATTCCCTCTGAAAGAGAGAGATTCAGAGTAAGTGCTAATGAAATGTTACTCATAAAAGAACCATACACCCATACACACAAAGGATCATGCACACTCATACACACAGCCATCCATGTCCACAGCTCATCAGATTATCTGCAACTGACTGAATTCCTTAACAGATAAAACTCAGCACCATATTTTGATAATTTATTAAGTAAACTCTCACAAAGGCAATGGAAATACCATCATGGTAGTGTACAAAAACACATCTTACAGTAGAATCAGTAGTACAAATGTACCAGTGTACCACAGGTAGAGATGTACCAATGATAGAAATGCACCATGTAACAATGGTAAAAAAGAACCAATGTCTCAGTATGGTTTGCACGTTCTCCTCTCAGTGCTTAAGTCTTGGGTTCAAGTTCCCATCTGGGTGGAGCTTCCATGTTCTCCCCGTGTCTGTGTGGGTTTCATCCGGGGTCTCCAGTCTCAGTCCAAAATCATGGAGATCAGGTGGATTGGGTACTATGTATGTGTGTGTGTGTGTGTGTGTGTGTGTGTGTGTGTGTGTGTGTGTGTATGTGTACCCAGCAATGGATTTGTGCCCTGTCCTGGGCTTGACTAGAATAGTCTGTAATGCACTGCCTTGCGCCTGTTGAAGGGTTAGGGGACTAACCTGATCAGGATTAAGTGGATAAGATAATGGATTGATGATGGTAGAGTACCAATGTACCAATGGTACAAATGAACCAATGTATCAATAAGAAAATGTGCCAACAGTAAAGAAATTACCAATGTATCAATTGTTAAAATGTACCAAGGTGCCAAAAGTAAAATGTGCCTATATATCAGCAGTAAAAATGTACCAACATATCAATGGTAAAAATGTGCCAACAGTAAAATTGTACCAATGTATCAATGGTAAAAATGTGCTAACAATAAAAATGTATCAATAGTAAAAATGTGCTAACAGTAAAAATGTACCAGTGTATCAATGTATCAAGAGTAAAAATGTGCCAACAGCAAAAATGTATTCATGTATCAATAGTAAAAATATGCCAACAATAAAAATGCACAAATCTAAAATCAGTTAAAATGTGCAAACAGTAATATATTGAAGGATGGGTTTCTGGACACTATGATGGTAGAACCATTGTAAATTTGCATAGTATGATCAACTTACCTCACCAAATTTCAAACATAACTTACATCTTAACATTTTCCTTAATTTCTATCTAAAAATCCAACTGTGTGATCAAATGAAAACACCATTACAGACATTTATAAACTGCGCAAACACACACATACTTACATACATAGATACACAAAACACACTTAAAGCACAGCCATGCTGAGGCTCGATGTGTAAGCAGTTTTAAGTAAGGCTCCAACCAATGCTGGCCCTTATTTAGCACTAAAAGGTTTACATGGCTTAATCAAAAGAAAAAGCATTTTGAATGATTTTAAACATTGAACAACTCCACTTTAATGTGCTAAATAAGGCCAAAGGAGAGGGAGGAGAGGGGATGAGGAACATCTCAGCTCTCTCATGCAGAGAAAGTGTGGATCTGTGCTTTCCACAGGCTCCAGAACTTTCTCTTAGACTTGTAGCAGAGGAAAAGTGGGAGCAGGTGATAGATCTATATTCTATTCACATCTCCTGAAGGATTTTTTCTTGCTTATAGCTTTTTTTTTCTACCCCAAACAAATCCAGTCTTTATAGATCGAATGAAGAAACTTTAGTAATGACCAAATTTGCCTGTAAACCTTTTCGTTTTTTCCCCCCTTGATTGTAAAAGTCAATGGTGCTGTATATGCAATCTCTTGTTTTAGCAGGTAGCACTTAAATTAATGAAAAGGAAAAGGTTTTTCTCTTCTAAATGGTGCCTGTTTGTTTTATAGAGGATGGAGTAGACTACATTTCCCAATGAGCAACTTTTTAAAATATACCTTTAAAGAAACCCAAAAGACATAAAAAAAAAGAATAGCGTGGAAGAAAGAAATACGAGGGCAATTACATTTGGTAAGCAATATTTAGCTTGACTCCCATACTTGTCTCTCTGTAGGGCTCTTAACGGACAGCATGGAGAAAGAAAGAAATATAGAAAGATAGACAGAAAGAAAGAGAAAGAAAGAAAGCACAGGTAAGCATCCAGTGACAAGTTGAAGAGAACATGCACACAGGTTGATGAACCGTCAAAGACCCACAGTTGACCTGTCAATGTTCTGCCCAGTTATGTTCCTTCAAATGTTCTATATAAACCAAAGACAAGGTATATTCACGGATCTCCAATTAAAATGAACATTTTGCAAAACTTTTATTTACATTGTTTCTAGCTGGAAACTATAACCCACAAACACTGCAGCTCCAGATACTCAGTCTTCTATGATAGGTGATGCTAAGGGTGAGGTATGACAGTGTCACTGCTCTTTAGCTCGGTTCTGATGTCTCCTACAAGTTGTTGGCACTGAGCTTATAGACTTTAGAACAGCTTGTTTAACACAAGATGTAATAGCACGTTGAAATATTGTAGCTATGTGCTTTGAGGTGACATTAGTGCTAGTTATTTGAACTGTTGAATAAGACAACCTTTTTCTTTTTCAAACATACTCTAGCTGAAAAATGTTTGAACATGTCTCCTTTTCTTGTGATCTTGACAAATATCTCCTATTCTACTATATAGAGTGCTTATTAAGGTTGATTATGGACTAATATTTCCTATTCTAGTGATAATAGTGTTTATTGAGGTTGTTTATGGACTAATATCTTATTCTACTGATTAATAGTGTTTATTGAGGTTGTTTATGGACTATCTCCTATTCTAGTGATTAATAGTGTTTATTGAGGTTGTTTATGGACTAATATCTCATGTTCTACTGATTAATAGTGTTTATTGAGATTGTTTATGGACTAATATCTCCTATTCTAGTGATTAATAGTGTTTATTGAGGATGTTTATGGACTAATATGTCCTATTCTAGTGATTAATAGTGTTTATTGAGGCTGTTAATGGACTAATATCTCATATTCTAGTGATTAATAATGTCTATTGAGGTTGTTTGTGGACTAGTATCTCCTATTCTAGTGATCAGTAGTGTTTATTGAAGTTGTTTATGGACTAATATCTCATATTCTAAAGATTAATAGTGTCTATTGAGGTTGTTTATTGACTAATATCTCCTATTCTATTAATTAACAGTGTTTACTGAGGTTGTTTATAGACTAATATCTCCTATCTCCAGCAAGGTAGCAAATGTGTTGTTTCCAACCCACCTACTTTACATGCAACAAAATAATCCAGCATTCATGTTTATTTCTTGTGAAATTTGATAATGGAGAGAAAACAGGTGATTTATTTAATAGTCAGTAGAAAATTAGAATTTTACTTGGTGAATCTATTTGCCAACTTAAATTCCCTTTTTATTCTTGCTTTGATTGAACACATTTGTGGGCAGAGCATAAACAGCTCAGTCCTTTCTCTTTCCCATCTGGCAACACAGTACTTATACAAACACAAACACAGAGCAAAAGAAAAATAGAAGAAACATCCCAATCAGAAGAGCTTTTTAAGAGACAGGACCTTGTTGAATCCTTGCGAAGCCCCTAGGAAGAGCTCCACAATATAAAAACTGTAGAAAATTATTGATTGAGCAAAAGAGGCACGGTATCTTGGGTTGGACTCATAATTTCAGAGCTTTTATTGATATTGGATTTCAAGGTCGCAGTAATACTTAGCATAGATTAAGGTATTTTTTCTGATGTGGACCTGGAAATGAACACTAGGCTTTTCCGTGTAATGGCAGTGCAGCTGACTAAAGCAGTAGTTTGAATGTAATCGGTGCCTCGTGTGACGCTTTTGATGAATGTGTTGAGCTTTCATGTTTTCTCTCATTGAAAGAATAATACCTGAATTTAGGAGGAGCAAATTAAACAAAGATGGGGTGGAGAGACAGAGACAGAAATAGAGAGTGAGAGAGAGAGAGAGAGAGAGAGAGAGAGAGAGAGAGAGAAAAGAAGAGAAACAGAGCTGCATCATGCAGAGCTGCAGCAAACGGCAAGAAAAGCGCCGGAGCCCCCC
>BRDA01006848.1:53386-65098 GCA_036984385.1 Crenuchus spilurus
GTCTATTTTTGGGCTAAATAAAGACCACGACTGACCGACCAGATTTAGCCCAAAAAACAACGTCCATATGACGTCTGGTGCTTGGTGGGTGTGTTGTGCTGGTATGAGTGGATAAGCTGTGAACTCTATTAGCTTTGTTGGTCCACCTTGTAGATGTAAAGTCAGAGACTGTAGCTCATCTGTTGCTGCACAGTTTGCATTGGTCCTCTAGTCCTTCACTGGTGGTCACAGGATGCTGTTGACTGGATCGTTTTGGTTGGTGCACTATTTTAGATATCTGCACACACTAACACACCACCACCTCATCAGTGTCACTGCAGTGCTGAGAATGAACCACCACCCGAATAATAGCTGCTCTGTTTGGGTTCTGATCACTGAAGAACAGGTGAAAGGAGGATAATGAAGTATACAGAGAAACAGATGGACTACTCTGTAACTGTTGTCCTATAAAGTGTACCTATATGATCACTAGAGGTGATAACATGGACAAGGTATGTGTACCTAATGAAGTAGCCAGGGAGTGTATATCTCTCACTCTACATATACATGTTTTTAGACATCTTGACAGTGTATTAGATCAAGCCAGTCAGCTACTGAAGTGCATGACTGTGCTTTTTCAGCAAAAAAGTCAGCTTTTCTCGCGATCTGATTCCTTACCTGTGCTGTCCATGTATTATAATATGAATAAAAACACTCTACATGCTGGAAGTCCATTTTTATCCATCATATTTTGAGCTAGGTCAGACCTGCAAAAATGCCGCAGATGCTACTGCACATTTTTAATGTTACAAACAGACGAGGATGTGAGTTCTCAAGTTCTTTCCATCAGGAAGCAAAACAAAGCAGCACAACTTAGCTATATAACTTTTTCCCCTCAGACTTGCAGCTGCACCTTCTTCAAACCAAAGTGCAGAAGCAGAAGATTTGAATTTTTAATCACAGCTAGAAAACTGTTTCAGAATACCAATCACACTCAGGAAGTGCTGATTACTAACAAGCAAAACTGCTGCCTCAACACTGTAACTGCTAAAGTGATTCATTCACACTCACTGACCACTTCATTAGGAACCCCAACCTTCTACATGCACTCGTTGACCATTTTATGAACTCCAACCTTCTACATCCACTCGTTGACCAATTTATGAACTACAACCTTCTACATCCACTCGCTCATCACTTTACTATGAACTCCAACCTTCTACATCCACTCGTTGACCATCTTATGAACTCCAACCTTCTACATCTACTTGCTGGTCACTTTACCATGATTAAGTGAAAGTGAATGTGACACATTGACCAATGTGCTTGCACAAAAAGAGGTATTTGTCCACTGTGTTTAACCCATCCTATCCCTATCCACTGTGCCCGGGGAGAAGTTGGGGGTTAGGTACCTCACTCAAGAGCAGTTTCAAAGGATGGTTTAATAATCACAAGCCCATGGCTGCTCTAGTGATATCACTTCTACATATCTGAAGGTTTTCACAAAACGTATAAATGATGAAGAAAATTGACCAAAAGTGATTGCTTATCCCTTTCACTGCTGTATTAATATCTCATTATTTAATGGATACTCCAACCTAATATTAATCTGCCACATCTGTATCGTAGATATTGTTGTTTCAGATAATCTTTTAATATGTTTACCAATAAAGAGGACAGAGCGTACTTATAATAGAAGCCAATGGGCATCTGCTCACAATGAGCCACATACTTAATGCTGCAGATTTGAAATGCCCTATTTTATTTTATATTTTTTCAATTCAATGAACAACACTTAATCAACCAATTCCCTTTGCATGCAATTGAGCTGCATGCACTTTTGTACTGTATTGGAGTATTAGCAGCAGTCTATATGCTTGGCATGCTTGTATCTAGAGGGTGCACATTGTAGGAAAGCTGGTAAAAAGGTATATGATTCATCAATCATGTATGCTTGCCTCAAGCATGTAATAGAGCCTATGGTATGTACTGCATGATGACACTATTGCAAGAAAGAAGCGAGGGTAATGAATTGCATGTAGAAAGATTATAGAGTGGATAATTACTTGTTCATACTGTAACTGTGAGCAGTTTGTCATACAAGGCTGGTGGTGGACCTTGTGATGAGAGAGACAGAGAGAGAGAGACAAAAAGAGAAGGAAGAGAGAGAGAAAAAGAAAACACAAATAACGTCTCGGTAACTGTGAAAGTCATGCATGTGATGAACAGTTAAAGATGTGTTTGTTTTCAGGGCTTGACAGGACTTTATCTACAACATTGTGTGTGTTTGTGTGTGTATGAATGTGTAAGGACGGTACTTCTACCTGTGAGCTGCTTGAGTAGCGTCCAGGTGCCCGAGAGGCGGAGCTTTTGCTTGAGCCAATAGAGGAGTCCACACTCTTTCCACTGTAGCAATGAGTCCGCAAACACTTTCCATACTCTTTACGCACCTATACACATACACACACACACACACACACACACACACACACACACACACACACACATTTGCACAAACAACACCAATAGGCAAAAAAATAAATGTCAGTTCATTCAATGCACCTTTTCTCTCAAATCCAAATTAAAAACTTATTTAGTTTAAAATAAATTTAAACTTACTGCTTTTTAAGCATTATTAAAATTATTAAAGCACAAGTTTTAATATTTTCCTTTTATTTCTATTTATTATTTATGATATATAATTTTATTTACTTGCTTTTACATATTTTTATAACTTTTTTATTTTATAATTTTTATTTTATTTTACTTTTATTTTTATTTGTTATAATTATTATTATTGTTACATTTTCATGTACAGTAATTGTCATGCATCTTAATGTAATGTATGGCTTAACCTTTTATTAGCCACTTGCTGTCAATCACTTGTAAATTGAATTTCAGTTTATTTTGTTTGAAAAGTGCTACATAAATTGTTTTGACTTATGGTTGAAATATCATAGAATATTTAGCAGTTGTTGTTAGATTAAACATGTTAAATCATGAAAGAGTAGAAGCGTGTGCTTTATATGGTCTCCAGATGACTTGCAAAGCAAAGGTGTGCAGTCCTGAGCCCTTTAAACAGTGTCCTTAACATGTAATTAATTTACAAATCGCCTTTCCCCAGTGCTTTATAGTAGTCCACATAGTACAGCACACAGAGTTTCTCAGTGGGGGGAAATCGCCATAGTAGAGTCATACAACTTGCTGAGGAAAGAGGCATTAGCTGTGGGGTAAGGAAGCCTAGTAACTGCAATGAAGCATCATGTTTTGGCAAAGCACAGCTCACTCAACCCAGGAAAACAGTGCATTAGTTAGGATTTTGCGGCAGCGGCAATGCTCCGGTGGCCACAGTTGTTATTGTTTAATCAATGCATGGTCACATGAATCCAAAACCTGCACATTGTTTTTATTAAAATTAAGATTAAGATTCACCAATTTGCCAATGTGATTTTTCACACAACAGAATTTGACCTCCGCATTTAACCCATTCGTGAAGTGAAACACACACACACTAGTGAACACACTAAGCTGTGAGAATGTGTGCCCGTAGCAGTGGGCAGCCCTTATCCACCGGCGTCTGGGGAGCAATTTGGGGGTTAGGTGCCTTACTTAAGGGCACTTCAGTCATGTCCTGTTAGAACCTGCACTTAAGGTACAATATGCTTAGTTTCAGGGGAAACTGTCTATTTCACTGCAAAAGGCTCATTTCACAGTCCGTGCCACAATTTTCACAGCAGTGACTTTGGTAGGGAGCTACCCATACATGAGCACATTTATGTACACATTCACATAGAACATTTGAGCCCCCTGAACAAATGACCTGCTGGTTCACTAAAGCTGGGTTTATAATGTGTGATATCAGTGGTATTAAGTCTGTACAAGATGATGTGAATAAAGTCTTGGCTGAATGGTCAGACTGTGATATTGTGAATATATATTAAAGAGCCTAATAATAGACTCATGATCAAAGGGAATGACACTCAACAACTTTGGGTACAGCTTGGAACTCATCCTCCAAAGTGATTTGAAGGTATAATGAATATTTCTGGGCGGCACAGTGGCTTAGTGGTTAGCACGTTCGCCTCTCAGCACTGAGGCCTTTGGTTTGAGTCCCCATCTCAGCGGAGTGTCCATGTTCTCCCTGTGTCTGCGTGGGTTTCCTTCGAGGTCTCTGGTTTCCTCCCAAGGTCCAAAAACATGGAGGTCAGGTGGATTGGGTACTCTAAAATGTCCATGCACGTGTGTGCACCCAGCAATAAATTTGGCGCCCTGTCCTAAGCTTATTTGGGACAGTGTAATGCCCTGACCTGCACCCAATTGAGGGGGTCGTGGATTAACCGCAACCATGATAAGGATTAAGTGGGTGGGATGATGGATGGATGAATATTTCTAAAGAAACTTTGTTTTTGTTGCCATAATGCAACACATTTTGTCTATGTTTTGCTGAACAACTACTGTATTAGCAGTTGCTCCAGGAGTTTCACATCATCCAATGATGTCCTGTCATTGGCAGCTGGTAGTAATGGTCACAATGAGATTTTCATCAAATTTTTTGGACACTGTGAAACTTAAAAGCTGTCTTTGGTCACAGTAGCACTACTGCAGGGCAGGTCACTTGAACCATTTTCCCACCAAAAAAACTGTGCTCACGCTGGTGCTGGTGGTAGTTTCTATACACCAGAGAATGTACTAAGAAGGGATGTGCATTTGCACTGATTTGAGGGCACACTGGTGATGCATCCGGGAGTATGAGTTCCCTAATCTGACATCAGAATTCAGAGGAAGACACGTGGCAGAACATTCACTTTTGCTTCTCTTTGACACATGTCTATTCATCCAACATCCGTGTTTTAAAATGATGTTCAGTTATCAGTATAAGAGGTGGCTACTGAAGATTTGCACAATAACCAGCTGCTGAGCACATTAAAACTGATACATGAATTCAAATTGTTGGTCAATACATCCTTATGTGGTTCATGTGTGTTTGGATGCTGGTGGACACTTTTAACCAATGATGTAACATCAGTCTGAGGTTTATTTAATCCAAATTTCATCACCAGATCATCATTAGTGTTAAAGTTATTCACCATCACTTTGGATGATGACCCTGTATCTATTTGCATTTACCATACTTAAAAAATAACAATAAAAATGACCACATTTTATCCTTTTTCACATTAAATTCAGTAAATAAACAACTGCATTAAAATCTCCAAAAGTGTCTGAACTTAATTTCAATTAGAAAATCAACTAAGCTAATATTAGCAGGGGTAAACAAACTTTTGCAGGCCACATGACACTTATTAATATGACATGATGGGTAACTGCAGGGTAATCGTAATTGTATAAAAATGTGTGTGTGTGTAGTTTTTTACCTTCTTCTGCAGCACACAGTGGAAGATGAAGATGAACATGCCCTGTAGAGAGTTGAAGATGGTGAAGAGATAGGCCATGATCACCGTGCTCTCATTCACGTACATCAGACCAAATGCCCAGGTCAGCCCCAGCAAACACAGCAGAGCTATAGCACCGATCACCCAAGACCTGGAACACACACACACACACACACACACACACACACACACACACAGACACAGACACAGACACACACACACACACAATTTACAACCAAGTTTAGCAAAACAAAAACATAACGAGAGGTCACATTACATCATACTCTGCTAGCACGGAGACAAATGCATTACAACAATGAAAAGCTCATGGAGGCATGCACTGTGCAGCTCCATGCGGGTCCAGCACAGGCTTTATGGTTTGGGGGGCAGATTGGGGTCCATTCCAACACCTCATAAGTTCTGTCAGTGATACATTATAGAGGTGCTGAAGCCTTGTGAGAGCAGTGACACTGTCCTAGCTCACCTTTCTACCATAGAAGACTGAGTATCTGGAGCTGCAGTGTTTGTGGATTTTGTTATAGACTCCAAACAGCTAGAAAAAATATATTCTTCAGAAATAAAAGTATGTGTTGTCAAGGAAAGTTCTGTGTGACCTCAAACTTCTGAGGGGTGAGTGTTTTCCACATTGTGTCTATCTTGCCAACAGTGGTCTGCAGCTGCATCATCACAACCTGGATTAGTCCACTTCAAATGTTATGGAGGGGCTTTAAATGTAAAATAAAAAATGTAAAATAATCTCAATGTTAGGAAATAATAGCTGTTTTTAAAATGCCTGCATGCTTTGGAAGTATTTGAGGTCTTTGACTCATTGTGGCCCTTTGCTCATGGGGCACTAGTAGAACGTGCTAGTACACTAATATTAGTACTAGTTCAAAGACTTCTGTTAATAATAATACTGGTGCAAAGACTGCCCCTACTGTTAGTAATAGTACTAGTGTAAAGACTGCCCCTAATGTTAGTAATACTAGTGAAAAGGCTGCCCCTAATGTTAGTAATAATACTAGTGCAAAGACTGCCACTACTGTTAGTAATAGTACTAGTGCAAAGACTGCCACTAATGTTAGTAATACTAGTGAAAAGCCTGCCCCTAATGTTAGTAATAATACTAGTGCAAAGACTGCCACTACTGTTAGTAATAGTACTAGTGCAAAGACTGCCACTACTGTTAGTAATAACATTAGTGCAAAGACTGCCACTACTGTTAGTAATAATACTAGTGCAAAGACTGCCACTACTGTTAGTAATAGTACTAGTGCAAAGACTGCCACTACTGTTAGTAATAGTACTAGTGCAAAGATTGCCACTAATGTTAGTAATACTAGTGAAAAGCCTGCCCCTAATGTTAGTAATAATACTAGTGCAAAGACTGCCACTACTGTTAGTAATAGTACTAGTGCAAAGACTGCCACTACTGTTAGTAATAACATTAGTGCAAAGACTGCCACTACTGTTAGTAATAATACTAGTGCAAAGACTGCCACTACTGTTAGTAATAGTACTAGTGCAAAGACTGCCACTACTGTTAGTAATAATAGTAGTGTGAAAAAAATAAGAGTATTGTGAAAACTTTCACTGTTGTTCATACTTTTATTTTAAAAAGTAAAATCTAATGTTTTAAACTAATTATCTTTTTTTAACGTTGATACTGTTAATTTAATCAAAATGAACTCCAAATGATGTCATATTTTATATTCAGTACACATAACGTGAAGCTTTTTTTTGTAATGTTGATGAGGATGGCTCCATCAGAAATCCAGAAACTCATATTATTAGAATATTCCATTTTGAGCAAATTACTATTCACAGAACCAAAATGAAAACAAAAAAGATTTGAAATATGTCACTTTATGTGCAATTAATATAAAATATATGCCAGTTTACTTTTACATTTTTTAATTAGAAACATTTTTTCATAATATTTCCATAATATGAACTTTGTCATAATATTAAAATTTCCATCGCTTAGCATTTATTATAGGATAAACATCTGGCATATTAATAAAAAATAGTTTTACGACTTAAAATTTGACTCAGCCAATCAGAATTCAAGACTTTAATTACCCACATACCCCCTCCTTAGGCCACCATTGTACACATCCATAAGCACATTCTGTAAAAACTTTAGAGGAGATACAGATGAGCAGACAAAGACACACTGCTCTAAAAAAAGAAAAAAAAGAAAATGAAAGAGCAAAAGAAAAAAGCAGAAGAAAGGACTGAGGATATGAAAGTGAAGCAGAGGTGCAGGGTGGATGATGGAGCTGCTGTAATCAGTGTGAAAATGCCCCAGTAGAGAGTTGTAGAGCCTCCGGGCCTCACATTTCACTGCCCTGATTACAAACCTGCACTAATTTACCCACTCCTGCCTTACCTACTTACTAAAGGTTCATACTGGTTCTGAAAGAAGTAGCACACTAACTGGCACAGCCATGTGTATTGTCCAAAACTGCAAAACCATTGTTCTGTATTGAATTTCTACACACCACCGGCTACATTTGTCTTTTGAGAAATCTGGTGCTGCTCAAATTGTCTGAGCTCCACAGCTCATCACTCTATAACATGCAGTGTTTCATTCTAATAATATTAAGAAATGAACTTGAGGTGGTCAGACTCAGCACTGTCAGGCTTTAAAGAGCTTTGTGTGTTTAATGTGTGTTGACATTCTGGTTTCTGTATAGGGTCCAATATTCAAATATTCACTTTCATAACTACACAGCTTAGTAGTCTCTGCAAAAGTCATAGCAGTTTGAACATTTTACAGTAGTTACTGAATAAATCATAGTGGTAACTGAATAATTCATGGTAGTTTCTGAATAATTATTAGTAGATAGTGAATAATTCATAGTGGTTACTGAATAATTCATGATATTTTCTGAATAATTATTAGTAGATAGTGAATAATTCATACTGGTTACTGAATAAGTCATGGTAGTTTCTGAAAGATTCATAGCTATTGCTTAAAAACCATAGTAGTTTCTGAATATTTTACAATATGTACTGAAAAATTCATAGTGGTTACTGAATAAATCATGGTACTTTCTGAAAAATTCATAGCTGTTGTGTAAAAAGTCATAGTGGTTTCTGAATATTTTTCAATATTTACTGACTAATTCATAGTGGTTACTGAATAATTTATTGTAGTTCCTGAAAGATTCATAGCGGTTACTTAAAAAGCCATAGTAGTTTTTAAATAGTTAACAGTAGGAACTGAATAATTCATAGTGGTTACTGAATAATTCAAGGTAGTTTCTAAAAGATTCATACCAGTTACTTAAAGGGTCACAGCAGTTTCTCAATATTCCACAGTAGTTGCTAAATAACTCATAGTGGTTACTGAAAAACAAACAGTTGTTACTGAAAAAGTAATCACAGTTGTTACTGAATGATTCATAATGAATATTGATTAATTCACAGTAGTTGCTAAATAATACATAATGGTTTTTGAATAATTTGTAGCACATACTGAATAGTTCCTAGTAGCTACTGGATAAGAAACGAATAATCCATAGTAGATACTGTATAATTCACAGTAGTTATAGAATAAATCAGCAGTTAGTGACTGAATCATGTTTAAAGCTGGCATATGAAGAAGAATAACTCATTTATTGCACAGTATATTATACTGTACTGTTGTCATTATTTAATGAAAGCCAATCAAAGTCATGTGGTATGGTAACTGTAAAAGTAATATGAATACAAATACATAATCAGCCTATAACTGAAGCGGAGGAACTGAAACTGAAACCGAAGGGAAAATACAACATCATCTTTACATCCTCTGGTCTACTGGAGTGAACTTTCACAGGCCTCACAAACTCAATCAGACCTCTTCAACCTGACAACAATCAAGCTAATGGCCCAGCTGTGTCCAGGCAGCCAGAACTTTCTGACAAATGTCAGAACAATTAGTTAATCCTCTGCTTTTATTACGCATGAGGCTACATGTCCAAATTCATCAGCCATGTCATGACCTAAAGGTTAGAGAAGACAGAAAGGTCGCCAGATTGATCCTGTGAACTGGCATGGGATTGAACAGCACCCCTCCCTAAACATCAAATGGCCTTGAGAAAGACATCTAACCCCCAAATGCACCCCAGGCACTGCTTACTGCTCCTAGTGTGTGTATATCACTTCCCGACAAGTGTGGAGAAGAAGTGCCCAATGGGGTTTAAAAAAGTGTTTTTTTTTCTTCAAACCTTACCCAGTGTCACTGCTTACCAAATGATGTATTATGTAATAACATTCCAGGATCAACATGTTTATAAAATCCTGAATAGTGCTGATGTGAGAATATTATTCAATATTTGCATCTCTACCAATGAAAGCATTATTATACAGGGTGTCCTGTTTGCTCATTTAGCCAAACTCATGAATAACTTTATTATTAATGAAGATATGGTGATGAAATTTGGATTAAATATACATCAGTCTGTGTGAAAAAGACTGATGTTACTATATGAGCTGAAAATTTCCACCACCAGCATCCAAGCACACTTGAAAATGGCACTCTATGTTGTGAAAGCTCATCCATCAACCCTGTTCCTGTTGTGTCTACTGAATCCAGTTCAGTATGTTCACACTATGAACACTTCCTCCTGTACTGTGCACTGTTACATTATGCACAACTCAAAGATAAAATAACTATTATCTCATGCTGTGTCCGTGAGGACCACTCAGGGCTTTAATGCCATTGCAGTGGCAAGCGATTGATAGAGACAGCCAGATGGGCGGCGGCTTCCACTCCTACAGCCACGGATATTAGTCATCAGAAGTTAACACCCATCTACCTGCACTGTAATAATACATTTCAGTCATTTTCACTCAGACTGAGGTATTTAACTCAAATTTCATCACAAGGTCTTCATGAATATTTAATTTATTCATGGTTGTTTGGGCAAAGAAGCAACCAGGACACCCTGTATTGCATAAATAAGCATATTGTCTCAGTTGGAACACAACTTCTCCAAACAGCAAAAAAAAAATGCTTTTAATAGAAGTCAATGTAAAGAGAAACTGTATTTAAAGATAATTTTGGAGAATTTCTATTGGTCCAACTTTTACACAAAGACAGCAATGATATCAAACCATGACACAAAAAACTGCATGTACAGAAGTCAAACATGAAAGTATTTTCAAACGTTAAAGTGTCCTTGTCCTGCATAGTTACGATCGGCTCTTTATTCATAAAGTAGTTATATTAATAGAACAGTGTGTGGAGGGGGTGTTGAGGGTTGATAGAGAGTGGATCATTTCATCAGTAGTTATTCCTCTTTCTGAGGAAAATGAACTTCATACAGAAAAAAGACAACTCAAGGGAAGTGAGTGAAAATGAGAGGGGGATGAGAGGAAGAATGTCTGAATAAGAGGGGAGAGTGAGACTTCAGCTACCTCTCCAGGAGAAAAAAAGTTAAGACTTATACAGATTAGACTGATTAATATAGATTACACAGACTTATATAAATTATACAGCTTATTAATATAGTTGCGCTTACTTGATTTCCGGCTCAACGTCCTCATAACTGAAAAATAAGAAAGAAAGCATGCAAGAAAGAAAGAATAAAGAAAGATGAACGTCACCAGAAAAATAAAACATACAAAGGAAAAGAAAAGTTTTCAAATAAACAGGTAACTGATCTGTCTATGCTAAGCCAACAAAATTACAGCAGCAGCTAGGTTGGACAAGCTTTATAAAAAAAGAAAAAAAAAAGAAAAAAAAAACCACATGAAACTGAACGTTCATTTGTAGCATTTTGTGAAAAGTATAACATGGCATTTTTGTTCAATTCAGAAGTTTAGAGTCATATTTTTTAGTTTAAAATGCTACCTAGACTAGGCTGATGTGGCTAATTACACAAATTTCCTAGCATGCTAATGCTAGCTCAAAAAAACCTACAACTAATCTATTCTAATGGTGTGAGCGTTCATGCAAATACAAAAAAATGAGCATGTGAAAGTATGTTTTAATTGTGTACCTACACAAGTAATTCCATTGTTTGGATGTGATTTTCCCCTTTTTTTGTAAAGTTTGTCCAACTTGGCAACTGTTGCTAAGGATGCATTTGTAGGCGGAGCATGAACAGAAAATCGATCACTCTGTCACTGATTAAGCAGGCAAGAAACACAAATGAAAGAGAAAGGCAGTAATTTGTGGTGAGTATGAAGGAAAAGAGGGATTATAACAATGTCTCTTAGCCACCAAGTGATGATAATACTGGGAATTACTTGTAAGTATAGAACCTGGAAAAACATTTTCATGACTATCAGAACCAACTCAATATATATATATATATATATGTATATGTATATATATATGTATATA
>BRDA01006852.1:2790-24494 GCA_036984385.1 Crenuchus spilurus
ACGCCACTTTAACATGACATTGTTTGAATTGGATTACAAGGTTATGGCCTGGCTGAATCTCATGTTTAATTTTATTTATTTACTTTGCTTGCTATAATTGCAGTTGTTACTTGATTGCCTTAATGCAATTATTTGATTTAAAGTTATTTTATAATCATGTGTTTTCAACACAACAAACAGAATATGTGCAGGATGAGTTTTCCATTGTGCTGATGGTCAAATAAAACAAAACATAATCTCAGATCTGCTGTAATTTATAATGCTTGTTTATTTGTATGTGGAAAGTTGGACACGACTCAATATTCAAACAAGATATTTAATCTGCCAGTTTGGACTCTTTAGACTTTTATAATTTACATACAATTAAAAGTGTTGTTATTGATATGGCAATTAATCATAATCTAAAATGTAATGATTGTGAGGTATATTTCATTTTTTATATTATAATCATCATCAGTGTTATTATTTCCTCCTCTGTTGTGTTCAGTTTATTTAGGCTACTTGTTGCTATGTCTGACATTGTGTGAACTATAAGTACATGTGGCAGAAGTACACTTAAATATTTTTGAACATACTCCCGGTATAAAACACTTTGGTAAAACTTGAAGTATAGTTTACAAGCTCTGAGATGTACTAGATGTAAATTTTCATGAATGGGAAAAGATGTGTGTGTAGCTAGAGTTAGCTGTAAAACAATCTATGAGGCTAGCCCTGGCTCTTCTATACCTCACATTCAGAAATTCATTCTTCTCTCTTCTTTGATTTACTGATGTTACTTATGTTAATGTCTATTTGAGCTATGAATTAAATATTTTGCTTCAGAAAAACCATGAGCCATATATTCATTTGGAATAAGCATTAATCATAGAACATTGTCATTTTTTGTTATAATCTTTTACTGATATTTGAATAAGTCTCAATAAAAAAAATTAAGCACTCAAATTTTCTCTTGAAGGGCAACACATTTGAGTTCCAAAATTAACCTTCAGTGTAGTGCATCGTGAAAAAAATTACTTCTAGAATAATACAACTAAAAGGGTTTTGTGTGTGTGTGTTCAGCAGCAAAGTGCAACCATGCTATTTTATTATATATAATAATATACATTTTCTTTCATTTGAAGTATTTTTGTTACAACATCCATCAGCATTTTGCATTTATTTAATGTAGTTACTGTATAAAAATCCTAAGATTTGGACATTCAAATACAGATGAAAAAATGCTAAAAATAAAATTAAATAAAATACATGAGTTAGAATGTTAAAAAGTGAAGTGCATTGGATCAATCACATAAATTTTTTTTTATTGATTTACTATAGAAACACTATAGAAAATGCTTTTTACTTTAGTCATATCTAGGATGTACTTTTACTTGAGTAAAAACATTCTTCTAAAACATTCTGCACACATTTATCACAATATCCTTACCAGAGTATTTGTACTTTTACTTAAGTATGGGACTTGAGTACTTCTACCACCTCTGAACAATACTGCTTAAGAACAATAATATAATATCTGATTATGTTTAAATAAAAGTAAACAATGTAGCCAAATGCCAAACCAAGTTTTAGCACAACAGTTTGCTGCTGTCACTTGGGGAGAGAGGGCTACAGGATGTTTAAACAACTCAAAGTACCATATAATCTGTTGTATTTTCTGTGACAGCTGCGAGGTGTTTATTGCTCATCTATAAATAATTTTCTTTTACTGGACAAAGCAAACTATCTTCCCTTCCAGTTAGAGCTTAAACCTGTGCATAAGGATGGTTTAGAACTTGAACCTGCATGTGACGTTGACACACATAGTTTAAAGCATGAGGGAGAGCAGTTGTTTAAGCTAGAAATTCCTTGGCTGATTTAGGCTGGCCTGGGTGCTTTGTTCATTGGTAGGGTCAAGGATGAAGAGCTATGTCAAGCTTAAGGGGCAGACTGGGATAGATCACTGTCCACCCCACCAAAAAAACCTTTGAAATATAAAGTCACATTTAGACGTCATCATCAAATCATCGTCACTTGTGAACCTGCCAGACACTCTGCTTGTTGTACTTGATTGCCAGTTATGGCACAAACCATGTCTGCCTGTCAGGCTGCTAACAGAATAATTTGTTACCTTACAAGGTTGTCCAGCCTCTCATTCTGCTAACACGGCACATAGATCTGTAGTATTGCTGTCATGGGAATTCTGTGACACCCTGAGCTAACAGGGAGCATGTAGAGGATTTAAGCATTTCCAGGAATCTGAATGTCCAGGTTTGACTTTAGATAAACTACTTATTTACATTAGAAGTGTGCAATTATAAAGCTGATACACTTTTCAGCTTTCATACACATTTTCATGAATGAAGAATGTTCATAAATGTATATTATTGCCATGTTTTTCTAAAGTAAGGATGACTTTAGCATAATCATAAAAAATATGTGCTTTCATTTGCAGATGCAGAAATGCATGCAGGATTTTCTTGCTCATCTCTGTGTCTTCTTCAATGACTGACCGTGTCTGAGTCCATTGTAGTGTTGCCACCAGAGGCAATGGAAAAAAATGAATGGATTAAAGTTGCATAAACTAAGAGGACAGATTGTGAATATTAGCACTGGAGAGTGATAGGAAGTAGTTTATGCCCTTTGTACACAGAAAGCAAACTTCCATAATCCACAGCATACACTTCTTCTCTTGATGGATTGCCCTCTGAAACAAAATAGAGGGCAGGGGCCGGAGAGCTGTGTGGGCTTACCGAGGCTAAATCTGAGCTCCAGCTATTGTCCTGGGGTCATAAATACACATTCTTTCTTGACGATGACCAAAAGATGACAAAAGAAGGATGACGGTTAGCAATCATTTGGACATCAACAGAAGAGTTCTACAAAACCTGCAGTTTAGTGCTTATAGAGAGCATATTCTGAGCTCTTTGTAACTTTTAATTCACTTATACATAAAATCAGTATATTTTGTGAAATAGCCAGAGGCTATTGTATTGATTCTACGATGAATAGACCAAAAATAAATGGTTCAAAATTAGTTACACTAGAAGTTTGAATGATTTACATTTTGACATTATTTTATAGCTTATACTTGTTTATTTTATAGCACATCCTGATGTACTGCTAACTTCATTTTGGCCAAAACAGTTAATAATTTGTAAAATCAAATGCATCAAAAATTTGACACAAAATGTCCCAAGAGTGACAAACAATGTCAGTTAAAATGTTTGCCTTGTTCTATTCTCTATTAAATTTCTTAATTAAATGGGATTTAAATTAAATGTTCTACTGTACAAAAAGCATAAATTACTACACACAACAAACTTGGATAATATATTAACATGTTTTAATTTTGGTTAACAGACACGAACCTCTGAGCCTCTTACTTCAGAGATGTTCTTGGTTGTGGAGGAGAAACAGTAGGACCCTGACATGCAGCGTTGCAGAGCATGAAGAAAAAAGGGGAATTACCTGTCTCAGAGGTGTCCCGATGAATCTGAGTAAGTAGCTCAGTGTCTCCTCTGCTGTCCTCTGGAGATGATGAAGAAGGTCCTACTGCTCAGGGGGTCCTGAAGTTTCAGCTCAGCTGTGTGGCAGGTAAGATGTGCAGTGCTGAATTATGAAGCCCTACAAATGAGTGTGTGTGAGTCTGGGGATAAAGACACTCACACAGGCAGGTCCCTCATGGCTTTCCCACTGTGAGAATGAGGGCAGGAGTGTGGAGCAATCTCAGAAATACTGGGCCATCTCTGGGAGTGTTTCCTATCAAGCCCACCACCCTCTCCTCTCTTGCCCCAAGATGCACTCTCTCACACATGCACCTCCTCCCTCCTCTTTTCCTCCCGCCCTTGCCCCCCCACATTTGCTGGCACTCTATTTTGGTGAGAAGAATACCATCGTGTAAGAAGGAAGTGAGATTGTACTACAGTACAATGGGTGTTCTACTCAGGCCGCTTGTAGACTTTTAGTGCTTATGATCTGCGCTTGTGTACATGTGGCTTTGAGTGTGTGTGTGTGTGTGTGTGTGTGTGAATAAGCTGTTACTGGTTAGAATTTGTAGATGGACTTACTCTAAGTACTGCAAAGAGAAGAGCATGGTACCACCTGACGATAGTACCTGAACTAGATTAATGGGCCTCATTCACCCACATGTAAGATCTTTTTTGCAGTTTTTCTTAAATATTATTGTTAATTAAATTAAATATATATATATATATATTTATTTTATTTTATTTTATATATACACGCACACACACACACAGACACACACACACACACACACACGCACACATATATTTATAAAAGCATACGAAAACAAACCCAAATAAAAGATCTGTGAATATGAGAATCTTTGTGAAAATTGTAAGGAGGCTTTAAGAAGAACTTTATTCTTAAGAATGGTTAGCGAGTAAAGCCCAAGATTATTTTTGTACAAGCAAACAACACATCTCTGCTACAAGTGAAAATGTGAACTTTGTTTCCAGCAAAGACTATAAACAATGTAGAACAATATGAACAATCCAGTTTTCAAAGTGTATACTAATGTGAACACGGCTGTATATTTCTGATGAATTTGTGAGGGGAAAAATCCAAAGAGGTAAAAGAGTAATTTACATGAGTCAAAAATATGCTCTATTATAGCCTTTAAAATAACATCACTGTCAGTTCTTTGAATTATGAGCACAGCTCAACTTTAAAAGTGGGGATGAACTTTAATATCTTATTATTTCACAAATAGTCACAAAAGAAGTGACATTTAGTTTTGTGAATTTGCTCACTAAAATGACTCTTTTATTGTCTTCTTTTTGATAATTATTCATCTTATTTTGCTTATTTATACAGCAGCTGGTTAATCTCATGACTCAAGTATGTATGTTTGAATATTCACAATGTGATGAAACTGGTCAATATACACTTAGTCACAAATCATCACTGATGGAGCAAATTTCATATTAGAGTCTGCAAGTGAAAATATTTGTATATGTATGCTAATGTAAAGATATCGACCAAGTCATTTTGAAGCAATTGGTCTAATAATCATGAAATGTTCACAGAATGACCAAAATATTTTTGATTTGATAGTGACATAACATACACTCATTTTACTTCATTTTAAAGTTGAGTGGACTTCAGTGTAAAACTATTTTTGTTGAATTTGAGAAGCAGAATACTTGTAACACAAACCATGGAAGTGCAGCTTAATACGTTTCTGTACATCAGCATAATGAGAGGAGTAAAGTTTTTGTACCTGATCACACAGTGGTCTTTCTTCTTTCTCCTTGATTCTCTTCCATTTTTGCCCCTTTTCTGATAAAGCAAGCCCCTCTGAACTCTTGTAGTCCAGTTAGTTTCAGTAGGTGGAACTGTGAACTGGTGTTCCTGCTGTCCTCTCCTCATCTCTCAGTTCTCTCTTTGCTCTCATCCTCATTTCCACTGCCTACAGTATGTGTGTTAAAGCCATTGGCTGGCAGGATGCAGATATATGCATGTTTTCCTTCATTTAGGTTCTCTTCCTCCTTGCTGTAGGGTGTGTGTGTGTGTGTGTGTGTGTATGTGTGTGTGTGTGTGTGTGTGTGTGTGGTAGGATTCTTTTAGATTCAAGTCCTCCTTGCTGTTGGGCCTGTGTGTATATGTGTGTGATTCCTCCTTGCTATAGGGTGTATATGTGAACAATGGCACAGAGTTCATCACTCATACCGTGTTCAGTTAATGAAGGGGTTAGGGTTAGGGTTAGACTTTGGGATGGAGTGGGCAGTATTAAATCATGTCATGATATGGATTTTGCCATATCTTGTCAAGCTCCGCCTTCAAAACAAAATACTGTATATGTGAATGCTCAATGTCATCCTCTCTAAACATCATCAGTTCAAGGTCATCATCTCTAAACATCATCAAAATCTTTTTTTAGACCACATGAGCTAAATGTGGGTGTCTTTTGCAGAAAAGCTTGTACAGGTTTTGCAATAATTAGCCATTATTTCTGTTTCAGTTTTTTGTTGCTGTCTTCAGACAAACAGAAATAACTTTACCTGTTTGTGTTTGATAAGGAAGATCCAATTAGCTTTTAAAACCTGCCCAACACATGGGAGGAGACATAAACTTAACACACATTAAATCTGCTGTTAATTAGATCCAGCAAACAGTGAAATATTTGAAGATCACCTGCAAACTGCAAAACAGAACTGCTGATGAATGAGGAGATAAAAATAAAAAGTAAAAGACAACAATGCTGAACTGCTTCCATAAAAAGATTTAATCTGTGTCACAGGGTTTAATTATAATTATTTATTTAATTTACTCACTCATGAAATGTAAATAATTCATACAATAGTCATTGTTATAAAATTGGTACAACAAAAACAACAAAAGCTATAATAATAATAATAATAATAATAATAATAATAATAACTGCTCATACTCATAACAATACTCATCTAAACTTTGCAGCTTGCTCCTTGCTTGTCTTCCTCTGTGAGCCCTGCAGCTGCTCGGCTGGTCTTCAATCAGCTTCAGTTCTCCTTTGTCACTCCACTGCTGTTCTACTTTACTGGCTTCATGTAGCTGCTCGCATCAGATTCAAAGCCCCTTCCTACCTAATGGAAATGGTCAAGTCTTGAACCACACCTCGAGCCCTTCTAGCTTCTAGTATGACTCAGTTGACCCACCATCCTTCAAGACATGTGGAAGACAAACTCCCACTGGTTGTTCAAACAGCAGAGTCCCTTGCAGTCTTGAAACTCAGACTGAAGACTCTTCTCTTTGTTGAACACTTGTAATGCTCTTATATTGTGTATAATTGTGTATCTTTCCGTCTTTCTAGGTATTAGTAATGGTTTTGTTCTAACAGTGTCTGAACTGAAAAGTAGTTAGGACTCTAACCTGTCTGTACTAGCTGAGATAATTCTCTTAATGGAAACAAAACACATTTTGTATGTTGCTCTAGTTAAGGGCATCTGCCAAATTCAGTAAATGTAAATGTTATAATTATTATTATTATTATTATTATTATTATTATTATTATTATTATTATTAAACAAAAGAGTCAGAAAAGTGGTCAATAAATAAGCAGATCTTCTGGAATATGTCTTCAGATATAGACAATATTGATTGATATGCATCAATAATAATAACAACAGCAACAACAACAACAACAAAAACTACTATTATTATTATTATTATTATTATTATTATTATTATTATTATTATTATTGATGCATATCAATCAATATTGTCTATATCTGAAGACATATTCCAGAAGATCTGTTTATTTATTGACCACTTTTCTGACTCTTTTGTTTAATAATAATAATAATAATAATAATAATTATTATTATTATTATTATTATTATTGTTGAATCTCAGAAGATGTTATACATCTACAGTATGGATGACAGTGCTCCTTTTGTCTCAAGTAGAGCAGCACTCTTCATAGAGATAGAGTTGATAAAGCCATTGAGGTTGTGTGGCTTCACTTGAAGTGCTCGGTGTCACTGGACTAGGACAAAAGACTGATGGAGCAGAGGAGAGAGAGAGGGAAGGAGGTAGTGAGCTGGAATTGCTTATAATCGTTAAGTGAGTGATTAGTCTTTTCTGCTTTCTTAATGCAGACAGCAGGCATGGCAGGATTAGTGAGTCTGTTTATTTTGCAAAATGGTGGAAGTGATTTGAAAAGGGATGCCTGACATTTCCAGAATTCAGTCTATAATCTGTTCGCTGTCAGAGTCAGGCTTGGCTATGTGTATGTTTCATAGGCAGTTATTAATGAATTCCAGTTACTTAATTTACATGTACTCAAATAAAATGGTTGGACTGTATTGATGAATTTTCATTTCTCTGTTCTCAGTTTTTCATGTTTATTTCTGCTGAGCTTTATTTGTGAGGAAATTCATCTACACATTACATTTCAGTTATTGACGTATACTTCCTTTTTTATGTGCTTCTATATGCTAGAGACATATAGATTAATCATACCTCTGACATGTGTGTTTTATCTTTTTTATTTTTGACCATGAGTGCATCCAAGAGATAAAATAGAGCCTAACTGAATTTGGGCTACAAATGCAAAAACATAAAATACAAGGGAAACCTCACCTTTATGATAAGGTGAGCTCTGTTAAAATATGGGATGTGTGTCTGATAAGGTGTAAAGAGACTGACTCTATTCCGACTCACTATATTCGTCTGCGAGTGCAAGGTGACTCCATGTGGTATCCTGTTTTCCTGTGTAACACCCATCAGTTAATATCCCAGCAAAATGACCCAACAGGCTGAACTCAGTAGTTTTAGAGGGTGGGACTGATAGAATTAGACAATGTCAGCAGCTTAGTTATGTTTGCTTGCTTAGATTCTGTACTATTTTCTTTGTTTAATGAACATTATAAGTTTACAGTAGAGTTTTACTTGAAATCTCTTTCAGCACCCTTTTGAGACTGACTGTATAGTAAAAGCAAAACATGCAGGCGTTCATGTTTAAGCACACCCCACCCTCCAGTTACCAGCAATCAGCACTTCTGAACTGCAGTGCGAAAAAAAGGTCAGTAAAGCAGAGGCTGAGATGCTGAACTGCTTGTGTTGATATACAGCTGACACAGCCGTCTCAGTGTCTCTGTGTCTAGACACAGTCACTCAGACAAACACAGGAAGAGGTCTGTGTCTACGTGTGCGGGACAGGACAGGATGGCTTCACACTGCCGTGCCTGGTTTGAAGTGTGTGTTTGAGGAAGGTTATAACTGTATGTGTGTGCAGAAAACTATAGGTTGTGACCTAAAGGAAGTGTCTTTTCAGATATCTGTCATCAGTTATTGCAGAGTATGAATCTGCTGTGCACTGACCTCCTAAATGCAATTACACACTGTACAACCCCAAAATAGAAAAAGCTTGGACAGCGTGAAAAAAGCAAACAAAAATCATTAACATTTAATTTTAATTTTTCCATTACAGACAGTATGAATCCAAGATATTTCATGTTTTGTCATTTAAAATAGCAATAATCTATGTATATTTACACATGATGTACAAAACAAATGCTAGAATGACCACCAAAAAGTCTCTGAAGAGTAGTTCTTAACACTGGGAGGTAACATAGACCTAGAAACAAAGTTGGAATCACTGTAGAGGTGCAAGAAACACAAGAGATGAGGCAAGCACTCTGAAGAGTAACTAGAAAGAACAGTCTTGGATTCAGTACAGGGTTGATAATGTCCTGCAGACAGCTGCCTATTGTGTGAGGTTGATATAAGCTTCGGTGATGAGACTGAGTGGGTGCAGGTGAGTTTGATCTGTATGGCCATGTGATCATGTAAGTACTCTGGTGTGGGTGACACCTGGTGGACAGGTGAGGAAGTGCAGTAAGAAGGGGAGGAAGAGGTGTTTAAAGACAGATGAGTGTCGTGAGGTGCTGAGAGGCAGGTGTGTGTCTTGAGAGATGCTGGGAGGCTTGTCTGTGTCTTCAGCTGTGTTGACACAAATACATCAGATATATTAAAAAAGTGAATATGTTATTAACAAATTAATATGCATGTTGTATAATAACAATGCATATTAACAAATGAAATGTTGCTGATAAAACATGCAGTATATTGGGTTCATACTGTCTGCATTGAAATAAAATTAAAGTAAAATTTCCTACTTTTTCTGATTTTGGGTTTTACCAGATTGCATTTTTTTTTATGGAAAACTGTAAATTACAGTACAAAGACCACCTAATATAGAGACTTTTACTAAAAATTATATTCTGTGCAGATTTGTTGCAGATTTGTTGCAAATTTGACAATTTTTACGTAAATTATTGAGAGTGATATAACAAGAAATATCAGTGTTACACTACATTACTTAAAATTTGTGGACACCCAGTCCAGTATTTCTTCTGAAGTCAAGGGTGATAATAATATTATTAATAACTATTATTGTTAATAGTTCTTATCCACTTTACTTTAGCAACAGCCTTTATTCTTCTGGGAATTCTTTACACCTGATTGCTGTGAAGATTTGATTGCGTTCAGCCATGAGAACATCAGTGAGGTCAGATACTGATGTTGGATGATTGGTTCTGAATCACAGGCAGCTCATCCCAAAGATAATGGATCCAGAGAACGCAATTGCACTGCTCCCTAGCCTAATGCTAAGGGATTTTACACCCATCTGATCAACACATTTTGACCTTATGCTCATGTACACAAGCTGTATATAAGGTGCAATTGAAGACCTGTATTAGTACACAGTAAATCTGCCAGTGTTAAATCAACACTATTAGAGTTAAATTAAAATTAAACACCCTCAGTGTTAATTTAACTCTTATAGTGTTGATTTAACACTGGCATATTTACTGTGTAAAAAGAATAATTGTGGAAATGTCATTATTATTCTTTCCAAAATGTACGATTGTTACAAATGGGTTCAGTGCATTTTGGAATGAAAGTCTTCACTCTACCAGTCCTGTTGGATCTGCTGACCTCTCAAAGGAGAGAAATGGCCTAATGCAGAATGAGGGTGGGGGAGGGGAGTTTTAGAGAAGGACATGGCTGCTCTGTGTGGGTGCCAGTTAAGGAAATGTTGTGGGTATGTAAACACAAGTGCTTGTTTTGCTTTGCAACCATCGCATAGATACTCTACATCCTGACCTCCTTATGAGCATGCTAATTCACTGCTGGTTGATCAGACTTAACAATATTTGAATTTAAGAGAAGGATAATGGTAATAATATATTGGTTTTGTGCCTTGCTCCTACCCCGGGTTGATTTATATAATTATGTGTGGCCCCACTTACTCTGTTGGAGCACAGGCTTGGATACCTCAAATCTAAAACAAATACTCTTAAGCTTCTGTTTATATTCACTGATAAGTAACTAAAACACAAAACACTGCATGCTTCCTTTGTCAGGAAAAAAATCTACTTGATTATACTGAACAGCTACAGTTATGCCTAATAAATAATAAGCTATTTTCCCCTCCCTTTGTCTTCTGGATGGAGTGTAGACCTACAACTTTATAATTTGCTTGTTGGTGTTTTTTTACACTGCAAGTTGTTTTTCTTGTAATGATTATCCATAATTTTTCTACTAAAAACAACATTAAAGATTGCCATGTTCTGGTACTCAACATGGACACACAGGCATGTGAAAACCATTTGTCTTCAGCAATGAGCTCCCCTTTAACTCAGAAGGGAATCTATTAATGTGGTACACAAGTTGAACAAATGCAAGCAGGCAATTGGCTCTTTGGATGCAGTTGGTTACCTGTAGACTAAAGAATGAAGTTAACACATGTCTCAGTCCCAGAGGAGTAGCAGAGGAAGCAGAAGCGGGTAAGATGTAGTTACTGAACCCAGCTGTACTATGTGTTGCCAGGCCTTAGTTTCTCATATCCTCTGATAACATTGTGTTCCACACTGACTGAGTGCTGGGATGGAATCATGTTTTAAAGCTCAGAATCTCACATGGCAATCAAGCACTTTTCACTTCTGCTATAAACTTCTCATTTGACTGTTCTTCTCTCATTTTGTGCTCTTTGTTATATTTTATGTACCTATATCCAACAAGATGTTAAGGTCATGATGATATGATAAACTCATGAAATAAGCTGTAATAAGTTGTACTTTGTTGGCATTTTGTGTGCTGATGTACCCTGTCTAACATTGGGGATACCATAGAATACGTGGAATTGACAAAACAACTATGGAAGCCCTAAAACGTAGTGGTTTTGCGTAACTTTTTTGCTTGTTTTATTGTATTTATTTTTTATTTATCATAAAGTTTACTATTATCATAGTTAAAAAGAGTAACAAATATATACAAAAATGATGGCCATGTACATTATATTACATTATATTTACAGCATTTGGCGGACGATTTTATCCAGAGCAAATTACAATTTTGGTCATGTTATGTTTGTAGGTAAAATGTAGAGTTATGTGTCTGGCCCAAAGTCTGCCAAGCAGCATTGCTATATGCTAAATGTAGATCCCTATATGACAAGCAATATTTTTATTGTTTTATGCAAACACTGGCCACTTTATTGAAAACATTTTGGCTATCACGTAGCTCTTTATCAATATCACTTTCTGACCCAATACCCATGTCATCAGTATTAGTTTCAGTGTTGGATATTTTTGGTTGGCAAATTACTCTCAATGAGAGTACCAATAAAAAACCAAGGATTGGTGTGTATATTTGTTTGCATACAATATAAACAGTTTCATTGTCATAACTGAACCTTGTAGCTACAAAAATGCTAAATTTACAAGAGAAAAAAAACATCCATTCATCCATCATCTTCTGCTTAGATTGCAGTGAGTCCCCTACCCCTCCACTGGGCACAGAGGCACACACTATCCTAGCCAAACCCAGTGAAGGGTGCCAATCCATTGCTGAGCACATACACAAGGACAATTTAGAGTACCTAATTCACCTGACCTTCATGCTTTTGGACTGTGGGAGGAAACCCACACAGACAACATGGAAACTCCACAAAGATGGAGACTTGAACCCAAGGCCTCAGCACTGAGAGGTGAGTGTGCTAACCACCAAGCCACTCTGCCTCCCCTGAGAGAAAAAAAGTTTAAATTTTAATATATGTTACTGTAACAAGATTTTATTTAAAATTCATCATAAAATTTTCAAACAATGTAAATAACAGCTCATGTTTTCAAATTATACACAGTCATACCAGAATATGGACTCAGCCTGGCCACTACAGATTAACAGAGCTGACAAAGTGCAAAACAATCATCATGGGGAAAGGATGTGATTTGACGTACGCTTAAAAGGGAATGATAAGAGGGTTCTAGGAGGAAGGTGGTAGCATATTGGAAACCTCTAACTTCATATGATGTTCTAGAGACACTATAGTAAATATGCAACAAGACTGGATCTTTTGTGCATTGAGAGCCTCCCAACAGCATAACTGTCACTGGGCCGCTGATGCCAGAGGGGAACAAAGAATCAGGTGAGTGGTACAGAGCAATCAACATGCCACAGTTAACCTCCATATTGAACACAGGAACAGTGAAGAAAGTGATTACAAAAACAAACACTCCAAGCCAAGGGTGGTTATTCCCACTATTAGGTCTTTTAAGTGGTCATAATATTCTGATATAACTGTGTACAAAGTATATAACATATACATTACGTTGATACCACATTATTACGAGTTCTATTCCTGTTACTAACACTTTCTTACATTTCCAACACTGCTGTTTAGGACCTCCACAGGCTCTCTCTTCTCTTCTCGTTCACTCCATTGTTTCAGCATCACTATGCCATTGCGTCCCTACGGCACCCAGCATTTTGCTGACAGGAAGTCCAGCTTCCACTTCCTGTTAGGCTGCTGTGAATGATCAATCATTTCCTCTTTGACTCTTGTAAATTTTGTTTTTCTACATTATGCCTGCTATGTGTGAATGAAAGATTGTGGGTATGTTGGTGCCAGTGCTTACACTGGGGGGTGGGGGTTAAATTGTTTTCTCTAGGGAACTTATTTTTCCTCTACAGTGTCTTTTGCATGCCAAAACAAAACAATTCAATGAATCCACATCTGTCAAAGCTTCCTGAAGTATGCATGGATGGGTTACTCATGGACACTATTGCATCTACATACAGTACATACAACTTTCACACTGCTTATACTATATATTGTTTGTGTGCAAAGAAAAGCAATATAGTATCTTTATAGGGAAGGGGGACACCTTGGTTAGTTAATGTAAAGAGGTTTTATTTCAAACAATTTTAGAGCACTTCTGTTGGCCTGTCTATAATAATTTTTTTCCCACAGTACATAGGGTAGCAGTTGTGGTCAAATACTGTAGAAAAGTAAACATAGAAAATAAAATGAGATATGCAATTTATACTAATACATCTCCAAAATTTCAAACATTGTGAAAATGTTTATTTATGTTCATATTTAATTCAAAAAGATAAACTGTAATATATTTATATTCATTACTCATAAAATAACATTTCAAGCCTTTTAGTTTAATGTTGATACTGTTTGAATCAGACTCCAATAAAATATTCTAATAATCTGAGATTCTGGATTTCAGATTATCATGACCTGTAAGCCATAATGATCAACAATGATAAAAAAGGTTTGAAATGTTACTTCACATGCAATTAACATAAAATATAGTGGTTTATGTTTTTGAATTAAATTATGAACAACAATGAAATTTTTCACTATAACATTTTTTAATGGCACTGTGTATAAAACCAACCATTTAAGCCCGTACTTATGTATTATATTTCCATTTATTTCATAAACAGAAGTAAAATAAGTTTAAACACGTGTCTTAATTGAGTGCCTGTATAACTCATGAAAGCAAAAAAGGCATCAATCTCCTTGTGCTGAGTGGACCAAAAGCCTTAAATTTCTCAGGATTCCAAAAATCTGCTCTGATAGCATTGCTCTATTCCATCGTTGTGTTTACAGCTGGTTACCTTTCACAACATTTACAAAAGCCGTTTCACCACTGCACTGTATTAGCTTACTCTCTTCAAGCTGTACTGACTGAATATTGTATGTCACACATATTTCTAAATGCTCACTCAGTCTATAGGCTTACCAATTGTTTTTAATGTGACTATGATCCTTTTCAAGATACAGTCTTTGTGGACAATTTGGACAGCCGTGGTCACATTGAATGTTTTGATTTTCTAAGTGAAAATAAGTTAATACATCTTCTACAGTAATATTACAACTTCTAAGTCATGACTTCTATTTATTTGCAGAATTGGAGAAACCTGAAATAAATTTCAAAGTACAGTAATTTTGCATTAAAACATGTATTTTCAAAAACAAAATCTGTAGAAGGTGTAATTTGACCATGGATATCCAAACTTTTGCATAATACTGCCTCTAGACTTGAATGCCTTTGTGATCAGCCAGTCACTTTACAAAACATCTGTGGATCTCCAAAATCACTGCAGATGTATTTTTTTATTTTCCTTTTTTTAGTGTTCAGTTCCTTGGCCTTTCACATTGAGACAGTGCAAAAGACGGACAGGAATGAATGAATGAATCACCACTTTCACAAGAGAACTTTTACAGGAGAACTTCCCATGGACATAGTTGCAGGTCTGACTCACTATTTCACATTGACTAGCTTATAGATATGATTACTGGTAACAACTGGTCAATGAAAAGCCCTGTGAGAGCCAGGGCAGCCTTTTGATGCCTTTGTGTCACTGTCTGCAATAGGAAGTGACTGAACGATTATTACAAGTTTCATATTTCAATATGAGGAAGGGAGGAAAAGGAAGTATGTATCTGGTGAGGTTGTATGTGTGATGCCACTCAGCCCCCCATTCTCCTGGTTCTATGGAAGACCAAGAAGTCAAAGTGCAAGCAGGCCTCCACATCTAGGTGGAAATTCTTCAACATTTTTGGAAAACAAAATAAACCAAAAATATTAAAGAACTCATTGCCCACAACATGTCCAAGAAAAGACAACAAACACGAAACAATCCTAATCACAGAGGCTGTGGAGACTAAGGTGGTTCAATATCTGCCGAGAGGTCTCATGGTGTCATATTCCAACAAGATAATGGAAAGTTACATGTGGCACAATGGAAGGGTCAGTATGGCCCTGATCTGTCCTTCATTTAGCATGTGGGACATTGTCACACAATGATTGCCATGCATGAGACCACCAGCTGCTACCACAGATGAACACTGGCCACCTATACAGGCTGCATGGCATGGTGCTCCATAAACATATATATGTTAAAATCACATAGAAGCAGTTATTTATACACCAGACTGTATAACCTGTAAGCATGGCTAAACTCTATTTCTAAATAAGCTTCTAGAAATCCTGAATATCAAATTATTAGAATATTTGATTTCAAGTTTGAGTAAATTACTATTCAAACGGTACCAACATTAACCCATATTAGACTTGGGCTATTTTTGCCATTTTTTTTATATGGATTTTGTCTTTATAATAATACAGTAAATATGTTTACCATGCCAGTGCTTGATGTCTTTTTGACATATATGACATGATAATTCATTTTTACTTTGACATACTGTGTCAACATATTAGTTATTATATTAAAAACATATATGTTTAATAAACAAGCAGGTGTGGCATTTTTGTCTTGGTGCAGTATTGGTAAGTATTGTTGCTTTGTGTGGCTGCAGGTATCTTGTCCCTCCCATCTAGGTACTTTTGCGGGCATGTAAATTTGATTTTTATACCCAATTTAAAGTGTCCTGTCTTTGTTTTTCTTTGGTCAATAAACATAAAAGCTAGAATTGAGTTACAATCAAGCACTTTCGATTGAAGTTCTCAACATGACTTTATGCTGTAATGTCTCAAACCAGCCATGTGATTTGATCACTCTGGACTGGTCAGTGACTCCTGAGGGTTAAAACAAAAAGGCTTGAAATATGTCACTTTCAGTGGCATCTGAATAGAAAAATAGAATAAAAAGTCAGGTGGGGCACAATAATGTCTGTATGGGCAGCATTCCACTCACCAGTGAAACTACACACAAACCTACTTGCTCAGTTAATGCAAGCACAAATGCACCTTATCAATGAAATTCCAAAAAGCATAATCCAGTGTTGTGCTGAATTCAGCACCCCAGCCATGAGATGCATCCCCTGTCGGGCGACTTACTTACCTGTGGTATTCCGTTGCCTTTACTTTTGTTATTATGACCAAACAAACTTAAATACAGTCAATTAGTAGTTATTAATAAAGGAAATAAACCTTTTACTGAGGTAAGATGACTGTCTCTGTGTTATCTAACTGTTAACTTTGATTAAATTGTCAACACGATTCATTATATTGCCTTGCTAGCAGCGGCTAACAGTTACTGTGATGTGGCAAGGTGCGTAGCAACGCTGATACTGTAAACAATATTCATATACAAATCTTTCATTTTATAGGCTGTTCCCAACTGCCCTGCAGCTCATTATTGAAAGCATGTTGCATGTGTTTTCTACTGCTCACTTGCTTAAATGGATGCTGACAGGCTGGCCACATAACCATTAACTAAATGACTGCTGAAATTACTGACACATACAGGAAAATTTTACATGTATTGGGAACTGCTGCCATGTTCACAAGTCAAATACACAACAATGTTAGAAAATAATATTTAAGTAAACTAAATTGAAACAAAAGTATTGTCACACACTGCTCCACAGCGGCATCTGGTTGGGTCAGACCCCACCTGTCCCTTATGTAGAAACATCCCTGATCACTTTACAAGCTTATATAAAATATGGGTTGACTTTTGTGAATGAAATTTTAACAAAAATGAACTTTTCACAATATTCTATTTTGAGATGCACTAGTAATCTGTTAAAACATATTCATAAAAGTTTTAGTACAGAACTTGACTGATCAGTTTAACCAGACTTACTAGATGGATTAATTTTATAGTTGACTTGGATTTCTTGCAGTGATAAGAAGTTTTGTAGTTGTTGTATTACCAACATCACACTTAATAAGGGTGTCTTTTACAGGGCAGTGAGGGCAGTATCAGCAGGTCAGCAGAGGTGAGGGTGTGTCAAACCTTATCTGTAGGTCAGAGGAAGCTGTTGAAGGCCAGGTCTTTCACCACTATCCAAAACCAACATTTTTGCTCTCTGCATACACAATGCCAACTGGGCTGAGCCAGGCCTTGAGGTGTTTTTATGATCTCAATCGCCTGACCGGACTGACGGCCAAGGCACGGCTACCTGCTCCCTGCCCTTGTAATGACTCAATGTGCTCTAATCGCTGCATGTCCTCTGCAGTCACAAAAACATATAAAGCTCAGTTATCAGGTGTTTAGGTTGTCCGCGCCTGAAAATAAAAGTGTGTATACACAGCTAACGTCTGTTTGCATGATGTGGATTGTGTGTGTGTATAGCGGGAAGTGGACAGAATGCTTTTGTATATTCTGTTAAAATAATTAAACAATCATTGGAAAGGAGTAGAAATTGGGTTCCCAAGGAAATGAGGAACATTTTGGCAGTACAAAGAGTGATGAAGTGACGCACACAAATTGTAGGTGTGAACAGTACTTAAACGTACAAAAAAGGACAGTTCAAGTGGCTGAAAGATGTAGATCCTTGGTTCTGAAAATGGGGTCCAAAAACCACCAGGGGTCTGTGATGTATATCCAATTGGTCTATCCAATTGGTCTGTACATTACATTGAAAATTATGTTTGGCATGTGGTTTAGCTGATAAACTTTGTTGATGCTTATTGCTAAACTTTTTATCCTAACTATATAGTACAACTACACCAATATTTATTATTATATATTTGCCTAATATGTCTAACATTTAAAGAGTTAAAATGTATGCACACATTTTGTTTCTTAGTCTGCAAGAGGTTCATGGCACCCTATAGTCTGAATGAAAAGTCCTTCATGCCATTTTGTTTAGTTGTAAATAATGTTACATGTTCTTTGTCTTTCATCAGTCTATGTTTCTGTTACAACTGTCACTGATCTCTTACTAATTCTTTCCTTCAAAACCTCTTCTCCTCTTCCTCATCCCTTCTGTAATGGTGAAGGTCTGCTGATGAGTGCATTTGGCCATATGGTTGAAGCACACTATTCAGAGTAAGACATCGTAGTACTTGCACTCTGTGCAAATACATTCCTGTTTTAACAAATCCTCAAAATTACAGGCTAGATGTTTGTGTTGCAAAAGCCTCTATGGAAGTAGTGATGATTGCAGAGGCCAAATGATGTTACATCAGAGAATTACTGTCCTTATCCCTGACTCATTTTTATGAAAGATGAGCTCTTAAGGATTTTGCAAAGCCCACAAGTCAGTGAAGTTATTAGTTTTTCATTTTATTTTCACTGTGTAGATGAAAATGACAGTGAATAGTTAAGATATCTGTAGTATACATTGGTGTCAACATAGGCACATACTGTAGGAGTCAACATCTAGAGCAAAATCTGTCTAGGATGCATTCACCTAATTAATCACAGTTGATCAGATGACTTTATAGCATAGCAAATCTAATAAAGCAGAACATGAAAAATCTGAATGCAACAGAATTATTAAGAGCAACTTTCCAAACTTTATTAGTCCAGATGTCCTCTATCGCAGCCTTTCTTGTCTGCATTCAATGATGATACAACATGAATACTTTGGCAAATAGGCCACAGTATATGTGTATAATTGCTGTTTTGCATTTATAGTATCAGAAGAAGGAAACGTGAGGCGTGGTAACCCTTTGTGTGGCTTAGCATTTGATAAGTGTGCCCCGGTTGCAGCAGGGTTGCGTTAGGTCCATACTTCATTGACACGATCTGGACTCATGCCCCAATGCACACGCTCAATAGGCCCACCACACTCCAAAATGACATCATGTATTTGTGTGACATCCCGTTGCCATTCACTGGCAGCAATCAGTGGCTTAGTGTGCTAGTGTCCTCTGTATCAACAAACACCCGGCCCACTCTATGTCATCACCTGCCAGAGGGAAGCCCCACAGATGCATTACCAGAGACACAGAGTCCGGTGTCAAATTCTAGTTCTACAGGGCACTGTACACCCTGATGGCAAACGAGTGATGGCCCAGTTCTAGCCCAAACATACATCTTCAGCTCACATACTGTCACAACATTATGATGATGACTTTGTCCAAATCTGGATTCCAGAGCACAGTCACAGTTTAACCTGCATTAAACCACAACCTGGGGATGATAAGGTTGGCTGACTACAGTTTGGCCAATTTTAGGTCAAAAAAGAAATTACATTTACAAAAGATGTTGTATTGGACTACATGTGGCCCAGAATTCAAATGCCATGACAAACCTTAAACATGACATCTATAGCTGTAATACACAATACATTCATTATTGACCAAACTGATCAATAAGTATTTTGGGGTGTATTTGGTCCAGAATTGTCTGCTATCTGGGCAGTGTAGTGTTTTGTTCTTTCCACAACTGACTTAACTACTCTGGCATCATGAATTGCAAACAGCTGAACAAAAAATTAAGATGCCTAAATGTGATATAAGTAAATTTAGTATTGCAATAAGTGCTTGAATCAATTTAGTCCATAGTTTTGTTAATGAAATTTCATTTAAGCTGATTTGTTGAGTTTAGCCTTATAAGTGAAAAGGGTCATTAAACACAGATATCACAATGAATTAAGTACCAATTTATTTATATTTTAAAGACCAAAGACACTTTTTTATTATATAATCAAGAAATTGGTTAACAATGAATAGTTATTTTAATTGAATTTCTCGAAAACAAAAGTGAGTAGACGCTGTTTATTATATAAAATAATATTGTTTTGATTAAAGTTAGCTAGAATAAATTTTACAAATGCAATTTATCAAAACAAAAATAAAAAAATGATTGAAAATGGCCTGTAGTGTTTTAAAATGAGCAACACAAATGACTGACAAGAGCAAAGCCTACAAATCTCTATACTTTGATGTTTGTACTTTCTACTTTGCATGAAATAATGAAAGCATGTATTTTATTTTTCCTAATTTTTTTTTATATTTAGTTTTAATGATAATTGGTCAAAGTTAAAGTAACTTGGTTAAATTACCAAATAAGCTGCACAGCTACCTCCACAAATAGATTATTAATCAAATTTACCTGAACCAGTATCAGTCATTTGCATCACAAACTGCTCTGGTGATTCCTCTTTGCAGCCTCAGAGGTCACCGTCTCCTGGATACTGAACTGTGGTCATGTACCTGCTTTAACTTGGGAACTAATTAGAGTAGTAATTTTCCAGGCTTTTGATGAGAATGTGGCAACATCTTGCTGTGTGTTATTTACAGCATGAGCATGTTGACTATGAACATACCATTTTGCTTTCTGGTCTCTGCCGGTTCTCTGGACTTTGGTTTTGTGTTTTTGTTCTTGATGGACCTTTGATTCTGTTTCTGACCCCAGCTACATTTTATTGCTATAACACTGAGAATAAGAGCTGCACTTGGATCTTTGCCTCTTAGAATTACAATTTAGAATGTTTCAGAACAGATTATGTTATACAGTGGTAACCCTACTTACGAGTTTAATCCGTGCAGGAGCCGAGCTCGTTAGCTGGTTTGCTCGTTAGCTGGATACATTTTCCCCATAAGAATACATGTAAAACTGACTAATATGTGTCAGCCGGCCAATATACAGTATACTTTAATATGCTAAATAATGTGTTTATATGGGTTTTTAAAAACATAAACGAGACGACGACGACGCTCGTGTAGGCTGGCAGCTGAGGAGAGGGACACCGACGGCACTCGTGTAGGCTGGCGGCTAAGGAGGACAGGAGGACGGGCGTACGTGTATGGCATGGTTACACTTATCATATGAAAAGTAAAAGTAAAATGTATCTAACTTTCTTGTTCACTACCTTTTGCTTTCTTTGCGTCGCTTTCACTAGCACTTTCACTTTCACTGGACAGCGATCAAAGGTAATGACTGACCTCTTCTTCTACTCTAGCATCTAGAAGATGCTACGACCGCAACGCCCCTAGCGGTTGGCATACTTGAACTAATTTACGCTACTCGTTACTTGGAATTTTATTCATTACCTGGAACAAAAATATTCTGAGATCTCGACTCGTTACCTGGAATACTCGTTAGTAGGGATGCTCGTAAGTAGGGTTACCCCTGTATATATATTAAAAATGGTAAACATTTCAGTTACATTTCAAGCCTTTTTAAAAACAATAAATTTACACGCCAATTAATGTAATTAATATAAAATATAATCTTTTCTGGAGATAATTCTGGAGGTAATATAATTT
>BRDA01006852.1:24504-35033 GCA_036984385.1 Crenuchus spilurus
ACAGGAGGACGGGTGTACGTGTATGGCATGGTTACACTTATCATATAAAAGTAAAAGTAAAATGTATCTAACTTTCTTGTTCACTACCTTTTGCTTTCTTTGCGTCGCTTTCACTAGCACTTTCACTTTCACTGGACAGCGATCAAAGGTAATGACTGACCTCTTCTTCTACTCTAGCATCTAGAAGATGCTACGACCGCAACGCCCCTAGCGGTTGGCATACTTGAACTAATTTACGCTACTCGTTACTTGGAATTTTATTCATTACCTGGAACAAAAATATTCTGAGATCTCGACTCGTTACCTGGAATACTCGTTAGTAGGGATGCTCGTAAGTAGGGTTACCCCTGTATATATATTAAAAATGGTAAACATTTCAGTTACATTTCAAGCCTTTTTAAAAACAATAAATTTACACGCCAATTAATGTAATTAATATAAAATATAATCTTTTCTGGAGATAATTCTGGAGGTAATATAATTTGAGTATAAAAGACAAAGATACTATGGTATATTTGGTTCAGAATAATATAAATGCATCAAAGCTGGACAATGTAATATCTGTATCAACCTGTAATCACATTTTAAATAACCTCAGATACTGTGTGTGTATTGTTCTGTTTTATTTACTTTATACAGAACATTTATCAGATAGTACTATTACCAGGCTTTACCATTTATCTAAATAATTATTCATTCATTATTTTGTGAGACTCCACTTAGAGCAGTAAACAAAGTTCTGGTACTACAGTTTTTCTGTATTTGGAAGTTGTGGAGGGTCAGTTTACTCTAGACACTGACTGAAATGTCAGAAGGATGTGACCTCACTGGGAGATAGTAAAATGTTGAGGCTGTGTGCAAGGAGAACTTTCTTACCTTCAATCCATCGTGTGAACCTGCTCTCAAGAGTTTGCTTTTATTCTCTGGCTTGCCTGGCATGTTACTCAGAGATGTTTACATCTGCTGACTTTTGCTTGTATCCTGATGCTGGGTCCTGATATACAGTGTGTGCTCTCAGTGTATATGGCTCGATATTGTGCAGAGGGGAAATGAATTGTGTAACGTGGTATAAACTTACTGTCTGTGTTGCATAAAGCATTGCCCATTGACTGCCAATCATTTTTTCCCCTCGGCTAAAATCACAACACAGACTGTTTCCTCCAACAACAATATTTCACAAGTAGTTTAGCCATTCAAGTTTAGATAATGGCTAAACAATCCCTTTCTTCAAATAAACCATTCCCACATCTGAGAGGGTTATGCCAGTACTTGTGTATCTCCAGTCAGTCAGAACTGGCCTTGCTGTTACAGGATGACAAGTAGAAAGTAAATTAAGTAATAGTCTTTTAGTTAAGTTTTTTTGTATAAAAATCTAGTTTTCATGTTCATATCATAGATACTATTTAAGATATTTTTTCTGGCTAAAAGTAGTTTAGTTATATGTGCAGTATAATGATTTGAAGGATTTGTACTTTCTTACTTATCTCCAAGTTCATTCTCAGTCATTGACATTTAATAATTTAATTTTAATTTTTAATTACATTTTTTTATATTAAATATAGAACATACAGAATACAGTCTATATTTATATACAGTATATATTTTACATTTTAATTGTTATATGATAGCATTTGTTTGGGTCTGTTGGTTCTAAAATGATTTAATTTTACACTAAAATGGTGCCGAAAACAGAAGAACAGAGCATAAAGCCTTCTGTTCCTTCAGTTCTATTGCAGTTACAGTACTGTATATATTTCTCAAGCTGTTTTGGGAGAGGGGCTGTTACTTCAGTTTGAAGCATTACAAGTTACATTTCCCTGAGAATGGCCAACACTGTTTACTTCTGCTGTTAAAACAGAAACATTGATTTTGGTTCTTATCACTTAGAAACACTACTTAGCTGCCAATTGAATGCAGTTCAATATACATTGTAAATTAATACAGTAAATAAATTAACAGTAAAATGATTTTATCATGATTTTCTCTTCTCTGATAAAAAACCATACATACCACATGTTTTATAGATGTTTTACAGCACAGTAGTGAAATATTGTATATTATTGAAGGAACAAAGGAAATTGTTGCTTTTGAGCAACACATACTGCATTTGGCCTTTTGTATTCACGACTATAGAGATATCAGTGCATGTTTTCCTTCTGAAGGCCAGAATGAGCCTGCCCAAAAGATTTAAATGTACAGGAAGATTTTTAGCAGGCTATTGTTGGAACATTTCTGTATATGTGTGTGTGTAGTATTATGTGTGGACTTCCTTTCACATATCATAAATATGCCACTATTTTCCCTTTATCACCAGACCATTAACCTCACCTCTAACACCCTGCTTTCCTGTGGGTGAGTGCACAACTACATTATTACTGCCATTTCCTACAGCCGTCTCAGTTCTTTATTTTTACTACAAGACCTTTAGATTTGGAGACAGCCTTAAGTTGAATAAGATTAATGTGCATATTATATTGGGCAGATGAGATGCTATGTGCATCAGTCATTCCATTAATCATTCAGTTAATCACTGTTCACTTTGTATCTATCTTCTGTCAGTGTTGCAATGTTGTATGTTCACAGTCAGCTTAAAAGTATACAATGTTGAAGTAGCTCTTCATTGTGGACCTCATGCATCAGTTTTTGGTGTGAACCGTGGGTTTAGCACTGTAGGGTAAGGGGGTCTTGTCCCTTTGGCCGCTAGTCTGTTGATCCTATTGTCTCCTGCATCGCTACGCATGGTCCAATGCATAAAGGGCGTCTGGCTAGAAGCTTAGGCTCTGCAGCTGGCTGAAAAGTAGCTATCACAGTCCATTCGCTCACATCTGCTCAGTGGGGCGACAAGGACTCGGACTGAGGGTGGGCAACCAGGACAAGACCAGTTCACTTTAGCCCTGCGGCTGCCAGGAGAAGCTGACCGAGTGACTGAACTGCACTGCACTGGAGTCAACACTGTAGCAAGGTGCCCATTTAATTTAAAAACTTTTGCTTACTTCATAGACTCTTAGGTTTAATTGGCACTTTTCATTTAGGTACTTATCTGGGTACTGATAACTACTTTTGGGGTATTTTCATGTCAAAAGTGAGAAGGCTTGATATTCAGGTTATCAACTGTTGATAAAGGTCCTATTTGCAATATGTTTATGCTGCATATTTTTTAGCTAGGAAAAGTGGAAACAGATCAAATTGAGTCTGGTTCCTCCCAAGGTTTCTTCCTCCAGCTCTGAGGGAGTTTTTCCTTGCCACTGTCGCCGTTGGCTTGCTCACCGGGGATTAGGGATTAATGATTTTATGTCTGTTATTGCTAACCCTGTAAAGCTGCTTTGTGACATTAGTTGTAAAAAGCGCTTTATAAATAAAATTTGATTGATTGATTGATTGATCAAATTGAAAATGATTACTCAACATTTTTAACATATAAATGTATAATTACTATCTCAGTTACAACTATTGAATCATTTCTTGAGGGACACTCTTGCATTCTTCTCATTACTCCTCTCATAACTTTAACTTTCCCGTCTTTCTCACACAGAGCTGAGTGAACCATGGGAGACTGGAGTTTCTTAGGTAATATTTTAGAGGAAGTGAATGAACACTCAACTGTGATTGGCCGTGTTTGGCTCACAGTACTCTTCATATTCCGTATTCTGATTCTGGGTACGGCAGCAGAGTTTGTCTGGGGAGACGAGCAGTCTGATTTTGTGTGTAATACAGAGCAACCTGGTTGTGAGAATGTCTGCTACGATGAGGCCTTCCCAATTTCCCACATCCGCCTTTGGGTGCTGCAGATCATCTTTGTCTCCACACCTTCACTGGTTTATGTCGGCCATGCTGTCCATCACGTCCACATGGAGGAGAAGCGTAAAGAGCGTGAGGAGGCGGAGCTTAATCGTCAGCAAGAAATGAACGAAGAGCGACTTCCTGTGGCAGCAGACCAGGGAAGTGTTCGCACAAACAAGGAGACTAGCACCAAGGGCAGCAAAAAATTTCGTATTGAGGGCACTCTGCTTCGCACCTACATCTGCCATATCATCTTCAAGACTCTGTTTGAGGTAGGCTTTGTGGTGGGGCAGTACTTTCTGTATGGCTTCCACATCCTACCACTGTATAAGTGCAGCCGTTGGCCCTGCCCTAACACAGTAGACTGCTTTGTGTCACGTCCAACTGAAAAGACTATCTTCATCATTTTTATGTTGGCTGTGGCTTGCGTCTCACTTTTTCTCAACTTCGTGGAGATTATCCACTTGGGTTTGAAGAAGATTCGCTTTGTTTTTCGCCGACCAGCTCCAGCTCAGGTTGAGACACTTGGTCCTTCTGAGAGGGCTCTGCCTTTCCTCCTTTCTCCTCCTATTCAAAAGGCCAAAGGGTATAAACCTCTTGAGGAGGACAAGGATGAGGAAGTTGCACACATCTACCCATTGGTTGAAGTAGGTATGGAGGCTGGCCAGCTCTCCACACCATCTCAAGAGATGGAGCAGAAGAGAATGCAAGAGGCAGCAGTGCCCACAGCACCCCCTGTAGAGGAAACAGTGATTTGTGATGAGGTGTTGCCTTCATTCACTGAAGTCACAGAGACTCTTCTTGAGATACCACAAGAAGAAGAAGCCGTATGCAGAGAAGGAGATGAGGTAGATCATTTTAAGACTGAGATTCCACTAGAAGAGCAATCAGAAAAGGAGAGCATGAATGACGCACCAAGAATAGTGGATGTGCAAAAAGAGAATGTGGAGCAGAACCCGATAGAGCAAAATGTTGAGAACCTCACCATCATAGATACAGTAATAGAAGGAAAAATGGACATCAAGGCTGAAGATGATGCACCATTTGAGGAGAAAATGTCTGAGGAAGAATTTGAGTTGGTTGAAGAAGTTGTAGTGACAGGGTTTCAGGAGGTTATAGACACTCCAGTGGAAGTTCATGTGACTGAGGAACATGCTGAGGTAGAGGAGTGTACATTAAATGCTGAAGGGACAGGAGTGGGGATCTTGTCTGATATAGTGGAGGAGAGAACAAAAATGGAAGATTTGGAAGAGGAAATGGTAAAAGAGGTGGAATCCTTTCATGAGCAAGAAGTGAAATCTCTAGAGAATACAGATATAGTTGGTGAGATCAAGAGCTCAGAAATATTGCAGAGCACAGAGGAAGCACCCACTTTAGAGGAGGTGGTAGGTGCAAATGAATTAAGAAATACATCTAAGCCGGAGTCTTTAGAGAATGTTAGTGATACAGGTGAGCAGGTAGAGGATTTTGCCAACGTTGTTGACAGTGATGAGCCAAAAACTTCAAGTGAAATGAGCAATCCAGAAGAAATTAAGAGCTCAACAAGTCTAGATAGTCTGGGAAAGAGTGAGAAAGACCATGAAACGGTGGAGAGTCCAGAACTGGATGTTAATTTGCCAGAACTGGAGGCATTAGAGCAGGTGATTGCGGTCCCTCTTGTACCACTGGAATTAGAGAGAACAGAAACACTGGAAGATACCAGACCCTTGAGTCGTCTTAGCAAAGGAAGCAGCAGAGCCAGGTCAGATGATCTTACGATATAACTGCCATATGCAGATGAGATTCACCAAAGAGAATATAGTAAGAATGTATTGATTCCAAAATCAAGTGCCAAATTTCCTCATTATTATTATTATTATTATTATTATTATTATTATTATTATTATTACTGATATTCCTCAAAGTTGAAAATCAAATGCACAGGTAGTTTTTGTTCAGTTTCACAGTTGGCTCTCTCTAATTGTAAGGTTAAAATGAACAGCTGAATTAAAATGATACTGGTCATTATAATAATACTTAAGTTTAAATTTAAATTCTGTTTTTAAATTTAAAATTCTAAATTAATTGACTAAAGTGGTTTTCCAAGCTTAAATATTTTAAGGAAATGTTTTGTTACTTCTAAATAGCTTTCTGAAATTGTATGCTAACCAAATTTACTCCATGAGATCCTCTAAGGATCCTATATATATATATATATATATATATATATAAATAGGATCAGTTTGACTGAGTTTTATTAATACATAATTTTTTTATTAGCCCTAATTGTAATTTCATTTCTATGTTTATGTTTTATACTACTTACATATATTGTCCTCATCAAGCAGTGAACATTGACCTTTTGCCCTGGTACTACTGAAATCTCACTTTATGGTCTAAACACTTTGCCTTACTAAGCGATACACTTTTTTGTGTAACTCAGAAGTTGTGCTGCCGCTGCATCCACAGAGCAAATCCCTCTTCTCTGCTAGAGTAAACATAGCGGCCATGATGATAAAGATAATGCTAAATCAGCACAAGGTATTGTTCCAATGCAGACAATAAAATTATAAAAGCCTGCCTAATCACAGATTATATACAATGTCATTTAAAGATGATTTATAGACTTAAAATTGTGAAGTATGTGCTTAAAATTAATTCACAGAAGTTCTTTAGCGTGTGTCAGTTTTAATCTTGTTGTTTACAGTTCTCTTGTAGAAATTTGTTGTACTCACATAAGCTGAAATTTTCTAAAAGATAATTATTTAATTACCGTATACTAAATTTGATAGTATTGCCATGGCACTGACCTATATGTGTCTGCTTTTCTATGAATTAAATTAATCTACACATTCAGGGTGTGTTTGTAAGGTTAGTACTGCTTTCTGTGGATTGTTCAATGAGTTTTATAAGATCGAAGTGTGAAGGATAAAAACCATAACCCACAGTTACTGTAAATGAAGACAGAACCGGTCACTGTGGATGCTCAGCTGATTTTTTTTTTCAGTTACTTTCCAGTACATTAGAAAACTTTGTAATGTATAATGCATTATTTACTCTTATTTATGTTATTTAAGTTTCATCTGTGACTACAAAGTAAAGGCATCACTCATATTGTGTTTTCATTGTCTTCTTGTCTGTTTCTCTAACTGATCTTGTGAGAAAGAGATTAAGGTTGTGCTGTAATTTTATCTTAAGTAATGTACTGAATCCTTTCTCTTTTGTGACCTCTAGTGGTCAGCAATCATACTTCAAATGTTCCAGTGAGATCTTGCTTGTCAACTACACTATGGCCCATGTACTAAGACCATTTTTCATTAATTATAATATTACCGTACTTAGCCTTATGAACAGAATAACACAGTAAAGTTCTACAGAACATTCTTTAGTCCATACAAATTAATGTTTGCAAAATAATCATTACAAACTTAAACTATATTCTTTTTTAAGGTAATATATAAATCTCACAAACAAGCTATTAAGAACCCTGAAAACCCAAATGTTGTGGAATGATGCTGATGATAATAATAATAATAAATCTAATAGATTAACAACCCATCACTTCCATGTTTGTACAATAATAACAGTGCAGTCTATTCCTAATACCCAAAGCATCAGTTCAAAACTATACTAAATGCAGTGAAAGTGAAAGTGAATGATGCCGAAGCTTTAGTGTTGATCTCATGGCAAAGAGTGAGAAAGTAAACCATGCATGTATGTTAAATGTGGTTTTAGAAGCACAGACAAATACAGCTGAATGTACACAATTCACTCAAAAGCGATACTCAAAGGAGCAGTAGCTCTGAAGGTCTGATAAGAAGCTGGATCTTCTAAATGTTGTAGAATGAGCTAACAGCCTGTGTAGTTTAGTAGAAAATGTATGTTAACAGTCAAATTAAAAAATAAGTTTAATTTGTAGAGCACCTTTCACATCCCAAAGGCTTTTTACAACAGTGAATTAACAATAAACATAAGTAAATGTAACGCTTGGTAATGGTTTCGCAAAGAGATGAGTGCAGGTTGGTAGACACATGAATTTAATAACAAACAAGAACAAACGGGAACAGAAACAGACAGAAGAGGAACATTACACAATAGAGGAAGGCTAAACCGAGGCATATAGAGAAACAGGCTAAGGAAACTTTACTACGCAATTAAACACTCCACTATGCTACTGTATTTGTAAACAGAGAGGACCAATAAGATCTGAACAAAATACGATACTCTGTGTAAGTGAACACTGAGGACATATAAGGTCTAAACAAGTACATAACCTTCACATTGCAGAAGTCAGAGGGACGCGTTAAAGCTTGCAGAGCATAACAATACAAAGCAACGAAACCATGTCAAGGCTTGGCGAGTCACATGAACTAGGGTCCGAGTGATAGCATCCAATGATCTATATTTACTGGATGGGACACTGCCTATTCGCTAGCATTGAGGCCGGCGCAACGTCATGGAGCCGCCATGTTGTGTGGAAGTGAAGCTTGTAAACAATGGCACATGACCAGCACTGCTGCCTTCTCAAAGCTCTAACTTCGCTAATAATTGTCCGATTTTCAAAATTTAAAATTCTTTACAAAGAGGATAGAAAGCTCTTTAACATTAATCAAAGTATTAAAATGGTTGATGACATGTTAGGCTACTATTGGCTCTCGCATCTGTCATAGCCGACATTTTCTCTAGGCCTTACTGCTTGCATGACTTCTAATGGCTGGAAAATCGTTAATAATGATCCGATTTTCAAAATGTAAGTTATTTACAAAAGACAAAGAATTAAATTGTGTAATGCTGCTATCGCATGGCCATTGATATAAATATAGTCATGTTTTCTTGCCTTGCTGCTACTAGCTAGTGACCAATGGCTCTACACAAATTATAAATTTTTTCAACCTGTCGACTGTCTTAATCCAAAGTAAAGAACACGGAGGCCTCCGTAAATAAAATGTAGAATGTAAATGTAGAAATAGTCAGTGCTATCATCCGAGTTAATTTAATGTTACAGTATTGAAATACTTGTAATAAATTTTCATGGAAATCCTGTATTTTGTTGTTGGTGTTATTGTTCCAACTAAAAGGCACCAGTTTTTTAATGTTTAAGTTCATTTATTAACATTCATACAATTCTACATGTTTTCACACCTTTAAGGTATACCTGACTACTTGTATTCAAGCCAGTTAATGTCTTTGTGAAGAGAAATATTCCATAATTTTAAGAAATTATATTAAGAAATAGCAAGACTTCCATCTGTAGAATAAGACATTATAGACATTATTTTTGACCAAGGTTGTTTACAAGACATTATAAGACTTTGCAAGCATTCACAGGAAGCCTGTAGTAGGTACTGATCTATACATAATACAGCATCAATACATGTATGTGGGTATGTCTTTACTGTCCTTGAAAGAGAACTAATTTGTTCAACTTCTGTCTGACCTTTTTACCTAATAAATCATTTTAAAATGAATACATACTTGTGGAATGTGATCCCCTGGTCTCTGCTGACAGAATCCCGATAAGTAAAACAATAAAACACAAAACATTGCAGCCCTTTCGTCGTTTGTAAACGCTGGCTTCCTTCCGATCTTGCCCTGCTTCCACACAACATGGAGGCTCCTTGCCAGCGCGTTCAAAAGTCACGTGTGTCCTACAATTCCCAGAATGCACCGTGCAACCGGTAACATCCGGTTCACCATTTTCTCTTGTTTATGTCTGTGCCAGCTATGCTACATACACTGTTTACAACTTTATTTAGTAAGTAAATACTTACGTGATATCTACTAGCTTTTGTAACTATATGCATATAATATTTCTTTGGATATTAAACATCATATCTTGTTGTGTCAACTTGTATGTTCAATTTATGCAGTGGGTTTTTAGTGTAAACACGCTGTTGCAAGCTATCGTGTTGCATGCTATCAATACTAAGCTACACTACTAGCGTAGCTGGCACAGACATAAACAAGAGAAAGACAAGAGAAAATGGTGAACAGGATGTTGCCGGTTGCGCTGTGCATTCTGCGAATTGTGAAATTGGCGAATACTGTACTGTATATTATAATGTAATTATATATCTACATACTTGTTTATTCTAGACACATGTATATGACACATTACATATATACAATACAAGCACATTTCTAAACATGACACAAAAGCTTTATTCACATATCTTTTCCAAACATTTTTCATTTTCATAGAGCACAGTTACATTACATGAGTGACTATTGTCATTTGTTCCTGATCATCTACCAAAAGTTATAACTATGTCTAATCTTACCAGTCAATTAACCAAACACATGTATCAATAAAAGTGACATGTTTTAATGGGGAAGAGAGCATAATCATAGTTGAAATAGTAAATTAACTGGATTAGCCATGTAAATCCTAAACCATTAATGAATACTTCTCATCTGCTGTCGTCTGAAGATTACTTGGTGTAATAGTACCATTTGTCAGCTGAAAACATGAAAAAGAAATATGTTATTATAAATATACAATACCAGTCCTGCATTGAACATAATCTCAGATGTTTATGCAGTGTTAAACCAACAATGTTATACACTAGTGTTAATTCCCATTTTGGGGTTTTAACATTCCTGATGTTGTTTGTACTCCATTTGTTTAACATCTTAATTAACACCAACATCAGAAAACACCCCCGAAATCCCACTGACTGTCAGTTAAAATCTATAGGCATTAATTGTATTTTTTTTCACTGACGTGCACTAATGATGATTGTGTAGGTCTATACATTAAAAACAGGTGT
>BRDA01006853.1:9046-28604 GCA_036984385.1 Crenuchus spilurus
AGAGAGAGAGACAGAGTGTGTTTCTATAGGCATTTATATTTGTCTTTATGTGTGTGTTGAATGCATGATGTCCTGTACTGCTACTTATTATACACCAGTGAGCCAAAACATGCTGCCCACTCAGACAAAGTGAATGTCTGACGATCTTGTAACAGGTTTCTTGACTCTGATTTCACATCTACAAGGTGGACTAACAAGGTAGGTGTGTCTGTGAGTGAACAGTGAGTGGACACTGCTGTTTAAAATCACTAGCTCTGCTGTCTGATTCACTCATACCAGCTCAACACTAACACACCACCACCACATCAGTGTCACTGCAGTGCTGAGAATGATCCACCACCCAAATAATACCTGTTCTGTGGGGGTCCTGATCATTGAAGAGCAGTGTGAAAGGAGGTTAACAAAGCATACAGAGAAACAGATGGACTGAAGGTGTACCTAATGAAGAGGCTCTCATCATTCTTCAGTGAGAGTGTATGAACACGTGATGTAAATGTCCTCTGTTTTAATCAGAGTGTAACTGCACTGAGCTCAAGTCACAGTGGCTTATTTGCACTGATGTGGATTCAGATTACGGTTAATAACACATCCTCCAATAGATCCTGGATCAGCCCACCAGCAACGATTAACTGCAGATAACGTCCTGCTAATCACCTGAGTGAGGAACAAGGCCAAATACAGAGACTGCAGATATGAGATAAAATGTCTAAAACAGAAAATAAAACCATCTTACAGCCTTGATCACACCTGTCATGGATACAGTACAGTACAAACCTAAACAGTGTATCGTGCATCCTGGTGAATAACCGTGATCACTCAGACCAGCTTTAACTGTATGAATGTAAACAGGTTATCCTCACAAATAACTGGGTCATAAGACCCTGATTTTAAGATTTTAAGGTTCTGGTGATGGTGTTTAAATGCCTTCATGGCTCTATACCGTAGTGAAATGATTGTTAGATATGCTCCAGTCAGGTCTCTCAGGTCTTCAAACAGTAATCTAATGGTGATTCCCAAAACCTGGGTAAAGATTGGAGAGGGTGTTTTCAGCCACGATGGCCCAAAGCTTTGGAACTCTCTTCCTGAGGAACTCAGAGACATTTCATCCCTGAACACCTTTAAGAACAGCCTCAAAACCTTCCTGTTTCGATCTGAATTTCTTTGGGGAATTTATATGATTGTTATACTAATATTTTTATATTTCTATTTATTTACTTATTTATTTTTAAACTTATTTTAATCTTAATTATATTATAATTTTAAATGTCAATAAATAGTCTGTGAAGCACTGAGTTTCATGTATGTATAAAATGTGCTATATATATAAATAAATAATAAATAATAAAATAATAATAATAATAATAATAATAATTATTATTATTATTATTATTATTATTATTATTATTGTGTTTATTGAGGTTGTTTATGGACTAATATCTACTGTTTTAGTGTCTCTCATATATTTCTATATCCCATGATTGAGTCTGAGTAGCAGTGATTATTTGGTACTTGTTTACTGTACTCAGAAGAAATTACAAACATCTCTTATAAGTAAGCATAAAAGAGCGATTTTTAAAAAATAAATAAATAAATAAATGGCTGATTTAACTGTGCTGATTAACTTCCGTTTAAACAAATTCTCCCCTCCTCAGATGGACCACTACCGCTAAACAGTTCAACATCTTGATGTCCACTTATTTTCAGGTCATTTGGGACAGACGTTATAAACAAATATTAATATGAAAACCTCCCATGTTGTGGATCTGTTTTAAGTTTTAGTGATTCTTTGAGAAATGAGACTCTCAGCACAACTGCAGAATAATTCACCTTCTATAATAATTGGTTCAATGGAAACCCCCCATAAAGACACTGGTTGTTGTGCTTACCAGCTTTCTGTGCTTGGATGGCACTTAGTCTGCTCTCATCAGCAACTGCAACAAACAAACACATCAAATCAATCAGCTGTCCTAAAGTTTGCCTGCATTTCTTTAAAAACAGTGGAACATCGCTTATCATACAATTCAGTTATCCTAGACTTTTTTGTGAAAAATTGTTTCATATGGCCAGTTTTTATCTGTGTGCCCATTTGATTAGTCACTAATTTTGCAAAAACAAAGCATCCACCCACATGTTCATCATTCATTCTGGCAAAAAAAATAAAAGGCTTGAGAAGCTCCCAAATAATAACATTCAAACAAATTAAACACATCATACTAAAGCGACGCCATGCAGCACTAATGCCTGACAACAGGTGTGAAAACAAACAGAGGCCGATAACCCCAAGAACAGGTGTACAAAACAAAGAACCACACCAGCACACTCTAAAACAGAGCATAAACCTGCAAGAGTGATGTTAAATGTTCATTTATCCATTTTATTAGTCTTTTGTATTTGTTTCTCATTGTGTTCTGTATGTAAAACTATAGTTATTCTATATAAAATGTACTTTTGTTAATATTTTGGAGTGTCTGGAACAGATTAGTTGGATTTACATTATGTCTTATAGGAAATATGGCTTCAGTTATAGTTAGTTTCACTCATCATCAGGCACTCTAGAACAGATTAAGGACTAAAACCGAGGTTCCACTGTAGATGTTTGAATTCAGATTCCCAGCACACATGAGCCACAATCATCCATTATAATTGATAGAGGAGTAAACTGTGGGAACTGTATGATATACATGGAAATTGACCAGAGCATTATCTGGAAATATACCAGATGCCTGCACAGAACAAGACAGCAAGGAATGAGACAATGACATCAAAGAACAAGCCCAGTGAAGTATGTACAGTGTTTTACAATGTACATGTTCCAGTAGTGGTCAATCTATTTCTATTCTAGTCAATCTGCTCTGGCTAGTTTATTAGAAGCCCCTCTCTTGTAGTTCAATCTTACTGGTGTTCAGATACAGACTGTAGATGTACTATTTGTGTTAATCATACTCGAGTCTTTGATCAGTGGTCAGGACCACGAGTAATGGTGCTCTCTCAGTCCAGCAGCGACACTGAGGTGTGTAAAATCTCCAGCTGTATCTGACATGCACAAACTACCATGACACCAACATGTTGTGCTGAGATTGGTCCAGCACCAAATAATATCTGGACAATAGCTGTGTTGTGCACTGTTGAATGAATAAGAGTTGGGTGGTAAACAGTACAATTGTACAGCTCTGTAGGGTAACTATAAGGCAGATGTTTCTAATGGCGAATCCAAAGTGGTCACTCCCACCTAGCACCAGTGATACGGCCCAAACATGTGGCATGCAGATCTGGTCTGTATATCACAATAAATGTTCAGAAGAAGGCCAGGTGCAGTTGCTGGAAGCCATATAATAGCAATCAGGGGGCAGAAACACATGAACAGTGCCATTAAACATAATAGGTAATACAGAAATTATTTAGTTCATGAGATGATGCTTTGTAGGTACAATATTGTTCAAAACTTTGGAGTCAGAGAGCTTAGAGTGGAGAGTAAAAAGAAATACAGCACTTCTCTCCACTAAAATACAGCACATACTTCACATGAGGCATCATGAGATGTAGAAATATCACGGACATAATATCCTGTTCTTGTGATTAATAGTGTTTATTAAGGTTGTTTATGGACTAATATCTCCGATTGTAGAGAATGTATAGTGATGAGGTTGTTTATTGACTATTATCTCCTTCTGCATAGAGTGTATTTTCAGGTTGTTTATGGACTAATATCTCCTACTATATACAGGGTATGTTGAGGTTGTTTATTGACTAATATCTCCTACTGAATATAGTGTATATTGAGGTTGTTTATGGATGAATATCTCCTACTGAATATAGTGTATATTGAGGTTGTTTATGGATGAATATCTCCTAGTGCATATAGTGTATATTGAGGTTGTTTACGGATTTAGATCTCCTAGTATACAGAATGTATAGTGACGAGGTTGTTTATGGACAAATATCTCATAGTGCATATAGTGTATATTGAGGTTGTTTATGGATTTAGATCTCCTAGTGTATAGAATGTATAGTGATGAGGTTGTTTATGAACTAATATCTCCTCATGCATAGCATATTGAGGTTGTTTACTGATTAATATCTGCTCGTGCATAGAGTGTAAATTGAGGTTGTTTATTGACTAATAACTACTAGTGTATACAGTGTATGTTGAGGTTATTTATTGACAAATATTTCCTAGTGTATAGAGTGTATATTGATGTTGTTTATGATCTCCTAGTGTACAGAATGTATAGTGATGAGGTTGTTTATGAACTAATATCTCCTAATGTATATAGTGTATACTGAGGTTGTTTATGTTGTTTACTATTACAGTGTATCACAAAAGTGAGTACACCCCTCACATTTCTGCAGATATTTAAGTATATCTTTTCATGGGACAACACTGACAAAACTAGAAAAGTGCATTTCCTGAAGGAAACGTGGGATGTTGCGCATTGCTAACATGGCCCACAAGCTAAGGTATCCCAGTTTGTTTGTAAGGTGATGCTGTGGTATCTGTGGTGGTTGTTATGGTGTTGCTAAGTGGTTGCTAGGTGGTTGCAAAGCTGTTGCTAAGGTATCCTTGGTGGTTGCTAAGCTGTTGCTATGGTATCCATGGTGGTTGCTAAAGTGTTGCTATGGTATCCATGGTGGTTGCTAAGGTGTTGCTATGGTATCCATGGTGGTTGCTAAGGTGTTGCTATGGTATCCATGGTGGTTGCTAAGGTGTTGCTATGGTATCCCAGGTGGTTGCTAATGTGTTGCTATGCACTAGATCTCATTTACCTGCTCTGATGGAGTACTTAAACTTTGCTGGCTGTAGGGACACAGAAACTCTCTGGCTTGAGTGTATGTGAAAATGAATGGGAGTCAATGAGAGGAATGAGGGATGAAAATATGACAAAAAGAGGAGTGCAGGTCAATATGGCTGTGGACTAGAGCTCCATTGCCTGCCCTGATGGAGTATATCAATTTTGGTGGAAGTCGGGCAAAAGGAAGCCTGGAATTTGGTTTGGCCAAAAGTGAATGGAAGTCAATGACGAAAAAGGGATGGAAATAAAACAACAAATAAACGAGTGAGGGTTGAAACAACAGTGAACTTGTGCTCTGGGGCTTGCCCTGATTTATTGTATCCGAAACGGTGCAAATTGGTCCAGCAAAAGTACAGTAGATGAGCATGCACTTTTGCTCCCCATTCATTCTTAATGGGGAAAAAAAATCCCAGATTAAGTAAGTTTTTAGGAAAACCGTCTGTCCGATCAAAATTCTATATACAAGCCCGGATCACTCCATCGGACTGAACAATTTGGAGTTGGAACGGTGTCAATATCTCAAAAACTTCGGGAGAACAAGCGTTTCAAAAAAAATTCGTCAGAAGAAGAAGAAAAATATACATCAAATAAGCAATGCGCAACATAATGACACTTTGACACAATGAAAAGTAGTCTGTGTGCAGCTTATATAACAGTGTACATTTATTCTTCCCTCAAAATAACTCAATATACAGCCATTAATGTCTAAACCACCGGCAACAAAAGTGACTACACCCCTAAGTGAAAGTTCCTGAAGTATCAATATTTTGTGTGGGCACCATTATTTTCCAGAACTGCCTTAACTCTTCTGGGCATGGCGTATACCAAAGCTTCACAGGTTGCCACTGGAATGCTTTTCCACTCCTCCATGATGACATCACAGAGCTGGCGGATATTCAAGACTTTCTGCTCCTCAAGCCACAAAGATGTTCTATTGGGTTTAGGTCTGGAGACATGCTTGGGCAGTCCATCAATAAAGCAATGGTCATCTTAGAGGTGTGTTTGGGGTCATTATCATGCTGGAACACTGCCCTGCGACCCAGTTTCCGAAGTGAGGGGACCATTCTCTGCTTCATTATTTCACAGTACATATTGCAGTTCATGTGTCACTCAATGAAATGTAACTCCCCAACACCTGCTGCACTCATGCAGCCCCAGACCATGGCATTCCCACCACCATGCTTAACTGTAGGCATGACACACTTATCTTTGTACTCCTCACCTGATTGCTGCAACACATGCTTGAGACCAGCTGAACCAAACAAATTAATCTTGGTCTCTCAGACCATAGGACATGGTTCCAGTAATCCATGTCCTTTGTTGACATGTCTTCAGCAAACTGTTTATGTTCAGACTTCAGAAGAAGCTTCCTTCTGGGGTGACAGCCATGCAGACCAATTTGATGTAGTATGCGACGTATAGTCTGATCACTGACAGGCTGACTCCCCACCTCTTCAATCTCTACAGCAATGCTGACAGCACTCCTGCATCTATCTTTCAAATACAGCATTTGGATGTGACGCTGAGCACGTGCACCCAGCTTCTTTGGACGACCAACACAAGGTCTGTTCTGAGTGGACCCTGCTCTTTTAAAACACTGGATGATCTTGATCACTGTGCTGCAGCTCAGTTTCAGGGTGTTGGGCATCTTTATGTAGTGTAACAGTTCGTCTTTTAAGGTCCTCAGAGAGTTCTTTGCCATGAGGTACCATGTTGGAACTTTCAGTGACCAGTATGAGAGAGTGTGAGCGCTGTCCTACAAAATGAAACACACCTGCTCACTATGCATACCTAAGCCCTAGTAACACTAACGAGTCACATGACATTTTGGAGGGAAAATGACAAGCAGTGCTCAATATGGACATTTAGGGGTGTAGTCTCTTAGAGGTGTACTCACTTTTGTTTATGGTGGTTTAGACATTAATGGCTGTATATTGAGTTATTTTGAGGGAAGAATAAATGTACACTGTTATATAAGCTGCACACAGACTACTTTTCTAAGTGTCAAAGTGTCATTTTGTCAGTGTTGTCCATGTAAAGATATACTTAAATATCTGCAGAAATGTGAGGGGTGTACTTACTTTTGTGGTACACTGTATATCCTATTTCAGTGACTAACAGTGGTGAGGTTGTTTACTAATATCTCCTAGTGTACAGTTATTTTTGTAGTTGTGAATACATATCTCATAGTGTTTAATGGTGTTTATTGAGGTTGTAAGTTGTATTATTGTATATGGTTTTATTGTGTTTAATATTCAGGGGAGCACAATTTTTTTGGTCTAGTTCTCAAAGGAGCACCTACAGATGTTGCTTGGTGCTCACCTTTTACAATGCTCAAAAATACTACAAGCATTGATCATCACTACCCTCCTGACATCCTTCATTTCTTTGGAGGTGGTGGAATACCAAAGTTATGACTTAATGTAGCTTGTTTCTTGGACATGCTGATGAATCGGTGGAAATTTTAAAACCAGTGAAAAAATAAGCTGGTACTTATCAATTAACTACTTTCTTGAGCCCGCCTATGTTACAGTCAGGGTTGCCAGATCCATCAAAATTATTCAGGCAAATGTCAGTCTAAAACCCGCCCTTCAGAAGCTTAAACTAGCCCAAAATATATGTCTGTCACACATTTTTAGCAAATGGCAAAACAACTAAGTGTTCGACTTAGTATTTGTTTATAATGGATTTATCAGTCCATCAAACCTTTTTCTTTATCAGAGTCCTTGCAATACCGCCTCCCGTATTTCTCTCTCTCTCTCTCTCTCTCTCTCTCTCTCTCTGGCTGTCTCACCCTATCTTTCCTTATATTATGTTCTCTTCGTTGTTATTGTTGTATTCAAACTTCCTTAGTGTCGACTTTGTACACGTTTGCCCGCCGTGTTGAAGTAATATCCTAGGCAACCGGCCGCGGCAATTTTTAAAAGTTACCCAATAAAACGCATCCCGCCACTCCTGAAAGTTCACCCGCGACTGGATTTTCAACAAAACAATTTGGCGTGAAAACCACGAACCTGTCAACTCCGGTTACGGTGGCCAAACATAATCAAGTAAAATGGTGCGCAAACGCACGTCACGTTGTAATTCACGGTGCGCATCGTTAATTTTGACCACGCATGCGCACCTGCGCACCACTTATGTGCATCCCTGTTAATAATACATATTTTTGGTAGAGCTGCAATAAGAGTGTTTACACCTTATTAATGTTTCAACAACCAGAACCAATCCACATCTCAAATACCAATTCTGATTAGTAATTCTAGTTACAGTAACTAGTAGACTGGCACACGTCTGGGTAGTATGCAGGTCAGAGGTGTGCTGGATGTTGTTGAAGTCAACAGTGCTAGATGGGCTCTGTGTAACATGCAAGTGAGACAATGACAATGTAAATTTGTGTCCACACATTCGTAAATAAATACAAATACATATTACAATAACTCTATAAGACCTACTTTCTGTGAGTGCATCAACATAAAATGAATTGAATTTAAGAAAGTGGAGCTCATACAGTGGTCGCTCGGGCTTAATGTTATATTTTGATCTGTTCGTAATGTGTGGATATGCAGTGTTCCAAAATAAGCAGCAGCACTGCTGGGAGAATTGCAGTGTGTTCAATTTTAAGAGGAAATGAGAAAGAAAAAAAGAGGATGGAAAGCAAGGCAGCAGCCTGCTTTGCTGTGTAATTCTATTCTTCTTTGCAATATGTATCCCTAATATTGAGCATGTTTATCTCCTTCTCTCTCTGTGGTAAGCAGCCACACTCACTTTTAATTAGGGAGGGTTTACGGGGTGAGGTTCCTTCTGTACAGCTGAGAACATTTGCATCTACACACACACACTTCCTCAAATTCTCCATTTCACACTCTCTGTATGGTTTCATACAAATGAACCAAAATAAGCCTAAATAAAGCTGATACTGTAAATAATGGAAAAATCCACAAACATGCATTGTTTTGTCTTTTATATTGCAACATACAGCCCATTTTCATATAAAAAGACTGCTTACAATACATCTCATTCATTTTTTGTAATACATTCACAACAATTTACTTCCCTTTTCCTCCCTTTACAACATATAACGTCTATAATGACGTCACCATTTATATGAGGGCGAGTCAAAAATGATCCACACTTCAGTGATATAAAAAACTTTTGTTGGTCACAATGTCTCCAAAACGTTCTGTACTTTATTTTAATCAGTTTAAACTTAGAGCAGAAATGTAAAACGTAAAGCACTGCTATCCAAGGCTGTGGGGCGGTTGCATAACCATACACATCCACACACTGCTGCCCACAGTGTTGACACTCTCCAAAAACCAGGTTTTGACTTAGATCCTCCGTAAAGTCTTGATCTGAGACTATCATCTGTCTAGTCCTGAAAGAAGCCATAAGAGGACAGAGATTCACATCTGATGAAGAGGTGAAGACAGTGGTGTGTTCATGTCTCACAGCTCAGCCAAAAACATGTTTTAATGAGGGAATAAATCAGTGAAAAAAATTTACATATTTGCCTTTTCTGAAGATCTTTGTGTGGAAAATGGGTCACAAAGCAGATGTTAATGTTTGGCAAAAATGAGTGATTGTATTTGAGTGCACTAAGGGCCCAAGTGTGAAGGAAGTAGCCGCATTTGCAGGTGTATTTAAGTGTACAGTCATATTTAAGTGTACGGGTCTATCAGCAGTGGAAAAAATCCCAGGAAATTCATCAGAATTGTGACCGACAGCATGTCACTTTTCTCCATATGTTCATGGAATGCAAATCTCTGCTGAATGTTCTTTCAGGAGTTGGTTGAGAAGGACCTGCATTGACTTCTAGAGCAATTTCTTAGCCTGAAAGTGAAGCAATTTTCATTCACAAACTGTGAAAGCTAAAGGTGGTCCCTGTCAGTCAGTTTTATCTTTCAGCCACAATTCTGACTGCTGATGAACCCATACCATGACTGTACACTTCACCTGCAAATTCAGCTACTTCCTTCACACTCTGGACTTTGGCATCCAAATGCAATTACTACCAATCAATAACATCTGCTTTACTACTACTTTCAACATGCAAGGAAAGTATTTTTTTTTTGTCTTGGAGCTTATATTACAATATATTTTACATTTTCATGTGAGATGACCACTGTTGGTATGTTTTATTTCTATGAGATGACCACGGTTATATTTTATTTATAGGCGATAACCAGTATAAACACCCTTTTATAGTACACTGCTATTTTCAAATGAAATGAACTATATAGAGAATACCGTTCACATTGATACATTGCAGTATACTGACAACATACAGGACAGACAAAATTCTAATACATTCTCACTTATTACTGCTATTTCCCATTTATATTTTGTAATATATTGAAAGTATAGTTTAAAATTAAATAACCACCCACCTACACCCCAAAAAAGCCTCCACTCATATGTCCAGCTGAGGCACAGAAAAGGAGATGTGAGTGAATGCAGCTGTGTGAGATAATGTATCATATACAAGACACCTACAGTAATGCCCTGACTGTGTGTGTGTGTGCGTGTGTGTGTGTGTGTGCGCGTGTGTCTAATCTGCAGATACAGGACTGAGCAGAAGCAGCAGCTGCTGCCACAGGCACTGCACCACAGGACACAATAATACGCTTTCATTACACTGCAATTTCTCTTAAATAATCCTTTTCATTTTTTATGAGCTCCATTTCCCCTGCCACAGAAATGAGTCTGGGGTTGGGGGGGCGGCAGCAGGGAGAGAACTGTGTCTGAAGACTGTGTATATACATAGTACAAAGAAAGAAAAAGAAAAGAGTGATGCTTTTTTTATCTCTGGATGCTTAAAAAATCTAACCAATCAGGAATCTTGATTATTCACAACTTCACTGCTTAAGATATACAACCAGTCATCAGATGAACGAATCCCTTCAAACCTTCCCATACAGAAACATCCCTCACAGCATGTCATATGTGAGATAGTTTTATGTTAAAAATTTCACATTTTGTTGATGTTCTAAAGGTGATTTCACAGCTACTTCACAGGTGTGAAAAATGGCATATAAAGCTGTGTAACGCCATTAGAAAACTAAGATGCCAAACTATTTGAAATAAAATGCGAACAAAATGAATTTCTTCATTTGATTAGAGAAAGACTTTTTTTTTTTTTATACCCATCTAAAATAATTTTTTCCCAAGTGTTACACAGGCTTTTGTTCAGCACAAACTCAGCAACAACCGTGTCAAACAGTAAGAGTGTCATAAATCTATATTTTGATTAAATCTGTTCTAAACTTAGACTTTCCAAAAACGTATTTTCAAATGTGCTGATATATTGTGATAGAAAACACTCTCTTTGGATCTCAGAACTGAATAAACAGAGGTGTTGGCTACACACAGTTTTTATAAATTGTATGTGGTTTTAAATCTTAAAGCTTAACTAATGTAAATATATATGTGAGCCCGCCAGGTAAAACCAGGTCAAAGTCATTCTTTTTTTTTTCAAAATTAGTTTTTTTCAAAACAACTTTTTTGTGAATGCAAGTTTTGTTTTTGATCAAAATATGTAGTACAATAGATATCAGACTATTATCTTTCATTTACAGCAATAATAGTGAGTCGCTAAGTTTTGTTGCTAATGTCAGTGACACGATATTGACACGATATCTCAATAAGTCGCCCAGTGACTTTGGCCTGGTTTTCCCTGGCGGCGTCACACATTCTCACACACACACATTCACACACACACACACACACACATGCACACACACACACACACACACACACACACACATATATATATATATATTTGAAAAGTAGATCCTTTAAGATTTCTGGAGTATGTTTCATTTTGTATCTAGGATGAAATCTCACAGAGTTTTACAAGTGTTTTTTGCTAAATTTCATTAATGTGCCGCTGGCAAGAGAGCTTACTTCAGAGGATTAACTAACCACTGACCTGACAGCATGCTGATGTCACATGCACATAAACCAATCAAAGTGAAGTACAAACGGGTGAAGCCCATGTAGGTAATGATGACGTGATGTAGGTGTGTTATGAAAAGGTCAGTAGTGTGCCGGCCAATCTGTAGAGTGAAACCATCACTAACTAGAATAATGTGTACAATGTAGACTTAGCCCTGGTCTGGTGAAAGTGCTAACTTAAAATTAGCACATTAGTTCAACTCTACAGGGAACAAATGAAAATGTGTTGTCCTCATAGCAGTCCAGTGTTATTTGTAGCTCTCATGCAGTACTTGGTTTGATAAATCAATACTTCATTATGTTAAATCAAGTGTGCTGCTTATAGTTTTAATATATCCATGTGTTGTCAGCAGTACCTGGAACCAAATGGTGTTCTTCAAGCTAGTTTACAAGATATCAGCCACATTTCTTTCTTCAAATCTTGAATTTCTTGTGAGTTGATGTTTTTATGGTTACTACTATTTCTTATTTTATTTATGTAGAAAAAATCTTTTGCTCGTAAAGTCACAAAGGTGTCACTAGTGCAAAGTTGATGTTCCTACTGATGCTGACTTTTTTGAGGGTTATTACTTAATTTTTTTCCCTAGTATTCTTGCCAATTTTCCCACACCCAATGTAGTAATAGCCAGTTAACCCATCCTAAACATTAGGACTCTCCCCATCACTTTGCAATGTCCCTGGCTCTAGGAGAGTGAAGACAAGCACAAGCCTTCTCTGCTGCGTGTGATGCAGTCACCGCCTCTTTTTGAACTACCGCTGATACACTGTCACTGGGGATGCAACATGCTCGGAGGAAAGTGCAGGATACCCAGCTCTGATGGACCAATCAGTAGACGCCTGAACCAGTGGACACTGTAGTGTGAAAGTGACAGTAGAGAGCGGCATCTACCTGCCCAGAGAGAGCACGGCCAATTTTTGCTGTCTTTGGCCCCAGCTGTCGATGGCAAACAGCATGACCGGTATTCAAACTTGCAATCTTCTGACCCTAGTGTCAGCGTGTTAGCCTGCTGAGTTATTTAGAACAAATAAGAGAGAGATAACCAACAGGGTGTGCATTGCACAAAGAAATTTGATGTGCAAAATTCCAAAGTGAACATTCATTGCTAAGTTTCACAGCTATACTCCATTCAACTTTGATTATATGCCATAAAATAGCACTGTGCTGCATTGCATGTCAAATGAACATTAACCTCGTGTAATTAAAGCCATTCGTACTCATGTTGGACTCCCCCAATTCCAACTTTGGTATGTTTGAAGCTTTACTGGACCTATACTTCAAAATGTGAGCAGTTTCTAAATTAAATGTACTATGAGGTGCTAGAATGGTTAAGTCATAGATGTAGAACCTGAACGGGGTTCTCTCACATACATCTCATATATTACACACTGTAATGTGATAAAGACACCCAATGAATGAGTCCCAGATTCATATACATGTGCTTCACAGTCTTGTTTCCCTATAGCAGTGCTGCCATCTTTCAAAAGATGACCAACTAATATGTCCATCTGGTTATTAAATGAACTAATTAAGGTGAAGTGGTCCATTAAAGGACAACACATGGGCTTCAAATGGTCTGATTACTAGTCCATTACCCGAACAGCTGTTGCCATGTCGTACGTAGTTGTCATTTGAAAGCGAAAGCCGCTGCCTGCTGTTGACCTGTGTCAGAGGAGACACTGAGGTGCTTTTTGTGAAAAATATTCATCCAGAATTCATATTTACATATTTCCCCACTTACCTCAGATGCCAAGACATGTTGGGAACTGAAATGTTCTTTAGTTTAGAACTAGGGTTTCAAGACAACCACTGATAAATACTAGAACACGATAGTCACATAAAAAGCACATCTGCCTAAATACATCACCAAAACCTTCCCCAGCCCAGCATTCACTTCAGTCATCCTGTATCCTACACCACACTGCCTAGTCTGTGGGACCTTATTTATGATGTGAATGTGGGTTGAGATTCATTTTAGTGCTGTATTTTTACCAAAACTACTGGGATATTTAGGTGGTTATTGAGTTCTAGTGTTTCTTAGCAATACTACACTCACAGCTCCGGTTCTACACTGAAAGAAATAACTGATTTCTTTCTTTTTGACTCACTGATTATTTACATTTGGAGTAAGTATAAACATGATTTTTTAACGAACTGTTCTTTAATATAAAGAGATGTTTAAATATATTTAATCTGTGTACTGGTTGAAACTCTGAGCCTCTATGGTAAGAGATTAGATGCTGACAACAGTCTATCTACCCTGTTTCCTTAATCACATCCACAGCTTTGGTTTTTGTAAGGAATTTAAAAAGGATTTTAAGCTTTTGAACTAAAATGTATTTCATTTGATAATTATAGAATCATTATTATTATTATTATTATTATTATTATTATTATCATTATTATCATCATCAGCAGCAGCAGTATGGTGCAGCCACCAGCCACGCCCTCAACCAATCAGAGACCGCCTCTCAGATCCAGAGTACTAATTGAGCACACCTGTTTCTCATTGCATCAGCCCTATTTAAGGCCTAGTCCACACATAGCCGGGTATTTCTAAAAACGAATATCTCCCCTACATCGTTTTCAAAAATAATATAATACACACGAGATCGTTTTAAGAAACGTTTTCATCCACATGAATCCGCATAAATACGCCGTAGAGTGTTGTCATAAAGACGCCAAGCGCATAGATGGCAGTGTAACACAAAGCTAACGCCCATGTCAGCCAATCAGAATCCTTCAAAACAGAAAAGTAAGTAACAATAAACTTTTTGACCTTATTATTGCTTTTGCCCCATCATCACTAAAGCTTTGTGATTTTAATCTGCGTTTGTCTGCAGCTTTTTGTCCCATCATTACAATCATCATTAATGTTATTATTATTGTTATTACTGTTAATATTATTCTTCTTATTATTATTATTATTACTTATTATTAAATTATTAAAGTTGTTTCACATTTGCTAATGCTTAAAATCTTAAGTCATCCATTCATCACTTTGAAACAAGACCTTACTAAGTCTGTATTTACAAATTTCAATGTTTAATACTGTCTGTATTATATTTGTGTTATGTATAATAATTTGTATTGTAATGTAATCGTTAACATGACTTACATGAAAACCATAAATCTTAACATGAACATCAGTGAAAATTCCTGATTTAAAACTGACCACAAGCTGAAAAGCAAGATATCTACAATTTGTCTGGACATGAGCTGTTTTGGTGCTGAAGTGACAGCTTCTCTGGGCAGTGAAGTATGTGGTGTCATTGGGTCAAAACATCAATGTCTCTGAAATCAACCTGAGAACACTGAGGTCAGACAAAAACAAAAACAATCCATTTTTGTCTCTGTAAGTCATATGATTTTGAGAGACAGCTTTCAATTTCGAGCCTGATTGAGAGCTTTATGGAAGAGAGAAGTTGGTACAGACAGATGATGACAGATAACGAGACAAAAGGAACAAGGCAGACACATTAACAATAAAATCCCCAAGAAATCCTAAAAGGTCACAAACGTAGCACGAGTCGAAATATGAAAACTACGAGGATTCCAAGAACAAAACAGACAAACACAAACAGTGTGAAGATGAAGGGATAAAGTGGGAAGAATGCAGAGAACAGAGGGAAATGGTAGAAGAAAAAACATTTTGGCCTCTGTAATGAAAGCCAATGAGTTTCCAACAGCCGGCGGACTACACCACTATCTCTGGCAAGGGAAGCCAATAGCCCGACCTAATGAAGTGTAATTGGAAACGGACAAAACTTCTCGCTTCAGAGGAATGAAATATCCTTCGCATTTCCGACTGAGGAGAAGAAAAAGGCGGTGGGGGGGTTCACAGGGTCATCCTCGGCGAATGCAGAGAAATATTCTGAGATAGCTGTTAATAAGCAGGAAGAGGGGGTTGTTTTCTCAAGCAAAGTGAAGGAGCATCAAAAAGCAGAGAAAACTCATACTGCAAATGGACAAATGGACAAAAACTGAAAGCAGTGGTCCACAGCTTCAGCAAACGCCATCACTGAGCACTAAATGAAGGACTGATTCTGTAAAGGTTGGGCAGAACCTGATTTACTTAGATTCACACACTTAAATACAATTTACTTGTATTTCAGTCAGTACTTTTCTTCCACTCAAGCATAATCCTGATGAAAGAAACGTTCTATATTAAGTCTCTGACTGCTTTTGCTTTTCAGTCAAACACTTAACATTTGATTTAGACCAAAAAGATGCCAAGAAAAGAGAAAACATCCTTACAAACCTCCTAAGCTGACGGCACATGCACCAAGAAGTTTCACTGCAATTCTATGGGGAACTCAGGAACGTTCCTCACGAACACTTTGAACTTTATTTTCTCTCTAGTTGAGTGTTTGTTAGGATACTTTTGCTTCTCTTTGCAGCAAAAGTTACTGAGTACGTGTTCAGGCTACACTCTAATTGAGTTGTACAGATACAGAGCTGTTGTATGTCCTTACCGAGGTCCATGCTTTTGGAATTCTTCGAAGGGTGATGCTCCGGCACTCTCGGGGGCTGCTGATGTTGAGTGGGATGCCTTTGTGTGTCAATTCTGTGACAGCAAAAACGTCAGTGTTACACAACAATGACTTACACAGTGGACAGACTAGTCAATGTGGTTTAGTGCACAGAAAGATGAACAAAGCTTGTGTGACTGAAAGCATCAAGAAAAGCCATGACATCATCAACTAGCCTGAGTCCTTCACCTAAAAAGTCCAGTTGTTTCTGTGCAAATACTGTATATCATTAAAGTCACAACCTGCTCAAACTGCAGGGAAGACCTTAACTTATTTACAGTCTCAGAGATTAGTGTGAGAAAAAAAAATTATGCTCATTTTTATAATTCAAAATCACTCGTACTGAGAACTTAATGAAGATCTGGATGCAGTTTGAGTGGGTTGAACATTGGTGGTGTTTCTTTACAGAAACAACTGGTCTATTTAGATGACTATTGATGTCTAGTGCTTGTTAACAATGTTACCACGGCTGGCGTTAGGCATGTGGGTGCCCTAAACACAAATGTTGTTTGGTGCCCCCATGGACACTTGGTGCCCCACGGGCACCGCCCTGAATGGTAGCCTCCCATTTCTAGCTAAATGTGGACTGTAACATGTCTTGGCTGATCAACTACATCTGAAGAAAGTGGAAAATTGTAATTGTTCACCATTTTACAGTTTACACACTCTGTCCAGAGACATGCACTGCCTGACTTAACAGTGAAAAATGCCAAAAATGGCCAGTTATGTAGTAGCTTGAACTTTAATCTGTTTTATACTTATTATAATATCATAAAGCATAAGGAATTACATATGTGAGACTAACAATTTTACACAGTTACATGTAGAATATGTGGAAAATTGCATAAATCTGTTTTTTAAACAATCCATCAATTTAACAAATGACACTTCCATAAGCAGTTCTGATTACACTTAAATGACTAAACACATTAGAGAAGAAAAGGCAGTTTATTCAGAAGACGTGTCCCAGAAGTATCTCATATACGGCTGATATGATCATGGGCAGTTTTAGTTTAAATAGAACTGCCCAGTCAAGGAGGATTTTCCACTGAAAGTGCATTTTCGTGCTATTTTGTTTCCTGAAAACAGGCCTCCAGAATAATGATGATAGTAAAAACATGGCTAACCTATTTTGTGGGTAGCTCTGTTGAGTACTGAAGTCGGATTCCATTATGTCCAGATCTAAAGGAGGAGGGGGGAAATCTTCAGTGTATTCTTCCTCGTACACCTTGTGCCTACCATTGGAGACTGTGAGAAGATGTATAAACAAATTAATATATTTAACATATAAAGATGTACAAATGCCATGTCCAGAAAAGATGGGACACGTTCTAAAAACGCTATAAAAACTGACGTTTTTCATTTGTTAATTCATTTTAAACCCATTTAACAGACAAAAGGACAAAGAAAAGATACAAAGTGACATATTCAATGACAAACTTAACCCTCAGGAGTGGGCTCTCCCGCTGCCGGCATATTAATGAAAAACACTTATAAAACTCAGCTAAATTTTATCCTACAAAAAATAAAAATAAATAAAAATTAATAAAAATAAATAAAACATACCACAAAAATCTTAAAGGGTCTACTTTTCAAATATATAGCTTGAATCTAAATAAATTTTTTTGATATTTGTGAGAGGAGCTTAAATAAGCAGAGACACATCTGTGAGAGCAAGTCAGACAGCTGCACATATTTTCCTGTCAAAAGACATACTCTGTCATTCATATGATAATGACATGGTAATTCCTGACATTTCATTGGTGAGTTCCAGCTGCCTGGAATCTGTGGAACAAACAAATTATTTTAGATGGGTATAATTTGTAAAAAAATAAAAAATAAAAAAAAAGTCAAGCCATCATCAGAGTGTCTGAAATACCATCAGACTCCAGAAGGTTAATGTGAAAATTTGAGTATATACTGTATATACAGTGAGGAAAATAAGTATTTGAACACCCTGCAAATTTGCAAGTTCTCCCACTTAGAAATCATGGAGGGGTCTGAAATTTTCATCTTCGGTGATTAAACAAATTTAGTAAATGACTCCTGCAACACACTCAAACGGTTAGGTTAGAGGCATGTTTATCACTGGGTCACATCACCTTTACTTTTAATGAGACTTTTTAATCATTAAATTGAAGATACCAATTGTTGCAGTTTTGCAAGTGGAGTTTTTGTCCATTCTTGCTGTATAATATACTTGAGCTGTCAAGCACAAACTCTCTGTTTATGAAGCCACACTATTCTAACTTGTGCAGAATGAGGTCCAGCATTGTCCTGCTGGGTTTCTGGAACAAGAGGTGATATTTAAGGCAGTATGTCTTGTTTTCAGTATGTTTTTGGGGGGTTTTTTTTATGTACTTTTTAAATAGTCTGGATAGTCTCATCTTAGATTCAAACTTCTGCTTTTCACCAAAAACAAGCTGAAATGTGTACTTGTCCAACCACAGAATACATTTCTGCCGTCTTTCAATCCATCCCTGAAGACTCTGGGCCAAGAGAACTTGTGTTTTTGTGCAAAATGAATATCCTCTTTACATGATCCAGTTTTAGGTTGCATTTCTTGATGCATTGGTGGGCTGTGTTCAGTGGCAATGATTTTCTAAAGTACTCCTGAGCTCATGTTTCAACAGAGTAGCATGATGGTTTCCTTAAACAATCTGTTGATGGTCACACATGCAGTAGTGGTTTCCTCCTTTGGTCTTTATGCACCAAGATTTCCACTGAATACCTGAATATTTTCAAATTATGAGGTGTAGAAGGTCAAAGACCTAAATTATTTGTAGTCTTGCGCCGATAAATATCGTCTTTGAACTGACTAACAATTCTCTCACCAAGATTGGCCCAAAGTAATGAACCACAACTCATCCTTGCTTGCAAAGACTAAGCATGTTGGATGCTCATTTAACTGTCAAATCTGATGACAGTTAAACTCTTGATGACCTCATCCATTACTAGTTAAATTGCTAATTGTACAAACGTCTAAAACAGTGTTACTTGTACTTTTTAGTCTTATTTTAACACTGTCCCAACTTTATTTCAAGTGTGCTGCAGGTTTCAGTTTCTAAATTTGTTTATATTTAACACACAAAAATAAGTTTATTAAATAATAAGATTTTAGATTAGAAAACGTCCCAACTTTCTAGAAATGGGGTTTTGTGTATAACAAAATAAATCCTATTTTTATTATTCAACCTATAAAATATGTATTTTTTTAGATTGTATGTTATTCCATTTGTTTATTATTTTTACAAAACTGAATGACAGAAAACAGGATGTAAGCA
>BRDA01006854.1:9296-23352 GCA_036984385.1 Crenuchus spilurus
GTATACAAGACTTTATAAGACTTTGCAAGCATTCACAGGAGCCCTGTAGTAGGTACTGATCTATACATAATACAGCATCAATACATGTATGTGGGGATGTCTTTACTGTCTTTGAAAGAGAACTAATTTGTTCAACTTTTGTCTGATCTTTTAACCTAATAAATCATTTTAAAATGAATACATACTTGTGGAATGTGATCCCCTGGTCCCTGCTGACAGAATTCTGATAAGTAAAAGAATAAAACACAAAACATTGCAGCCCTTTCGTTGTTTGTAAACGCTGTTTTCCTTCTGATCTTGCCCTGCTTCCACACAACATGGAGGCTCCTTGCCGGCGCGTTCAAAAGTCACGTGTGTCCTATCCAGTAATATAGATCATTGCTTATACATACATACTCAGGGGCGGATTTTGAAGTTCTGGGGCCCCAGGCAATGTTATGTCTGGGGGCCCTGATCAAACAAATTCCTTTTTATAGTTATGGGTCTGGTGCGGTGCGGCCTTGAACATAAATTATTATTAATAAATATTAATACTTTACTTAAACATTATTATTAATAATATTTTATTCATATTCATAATATTTTATTACTAGTTAATATTATTATTATTAGTCATTGTTATTATTATTAGTCATTGTTAATAGTAAAATAATAAAATTCATATTAATCATTAACAAAATCCTAATAAATGATTAAATATTAATAAACTGTCAAAAGCATGTAGCATAAAATTTTCACCCAATTCTTTGCTTCAACTTCACTCCAATTCATTACCATCAGTTTTACACTTATGTTTGGACTGTATGGTCAATACACCTCATTTACATAAAATTATACCTCATTTTGAGTAAAAATAAGTAGAAATTCTGAATTATTTGACAATAGTTACACTTGGAGGCATGTAAATGGATGGCTTATCACTGACTGGCAGACGCACATACACAGACGCATTCAAATGTTAATGTTTTAATACTGTAACGGTGATATTCAGAGTGACGTTCAGCTCAGCCAATCACAGTTCAGCATCCTGTTTATTTACGCATGCTTATGCGTTTGCAGATTATCGCTTGGATTATCAAGTGCTAGCCTTCTACAAGCAACCAGAGACAGATGGCACTGGAGGGAAGTGACTCATCTGTGCAGCCTACCATCGCGAAGCGATGACGGCGTGTGACATGACATGACATGCGTTTGCAGAGTAGTTATTGTATTAGACTCGCCGCACGGCCCCAGCATTTAACTCTATAGATAGTTCTGGTGCTGGCAGTGTGCAGCATTGTAATATTGACTGAAGTACCAACTAAAGAGTTAAAGTGAAGTGTACCTTGTCGTGTGCCTTTATTCCCACAACTCCACGTCGCACGCAGCAAAAGAGCGATCTTCTGCCAGCCAGAGACCATAGAGAAGCAGCTCCTATACGGCTAGGTGAGCAGACTCCATATCAGCACGAGGCTAAAGCTACACGGCTAGCGGTGCAGTGCGGCCGATAATAAAAGTTAAAAACACGACAATATGAAACCTCTGATATTAAAATACGTCTAGCTGACATGACACGGGTAGAATAAACATCCAATATCATAACAACTTAACACGGACTGTGGGCCAGCTTTAAAAATGCATTGAATATTAGTGTTTGGACGGAAAAGTCTGCAGAGAACCAAAACGTTATTATTTTTTTGCCAACCTCTTTTGGCCAGCAGGGGGCCCCCTGATCTCTGGGGCCCCAAGCAATTGCGTGGTTTGCGTGTTGGTAAGTCCGCCCCTGTTCATACTTAATTATCTTGTTCCCAAGTCATAGTAAATGGTGACCATGCCTTAACTATCTTTTTCCCATGTTTTAAGAATTCTACTTTTCCTCACCAGTTAACATAAATACAGCACAGTTATGGTTTGGTAGTGAAATGGAAGAAGACAACAAACTACAAGCACAATCTTTACTAAACTACACTTGTTATAATGAAGCCAGAATACAGCCTCTTAGCTTTGTGTTTGTGCTCTGGTTGCTGCAGTGTTAGGGACCGTCTCACAATTACCAGAATAAATGTGAAGTGTTTCAGTGTCTGTAGCCAATGACCCTCACATTATTCATTTTAGCCATTTTCATATATATATATATATATATATATATATATATATATACACACACACACATTAGTAATAATGTACCACATGATTCTTCATACATATTTATATATTACTATCTAGTGTCATTTTTCTAGCATTTGTTTTATTTACAAATAAAAAGGAATAATCAACTACAGACATTCATTCCTGACTAACGACAAGACTTATTTTGGAATAGTTTATTTACTAATTTTATAATGATTTATATCAATGAAAAATTGTTTCGCCGAATGTTTGTTCGATTTTTGGCCAAAAATGTTTATTTCGGTGCATCAGTAATAGTAACAGTAATACATTGTCATATATTCCACCCTATGTGGTTGCACACAGAATGTCTATGTGATGCTCAATAGAACTTGTAAAAGAACTCTTGGCATTGTATCTGTCATTGTGTACTGAGCTCAATGTAATTTCTGGTGGTTTCAGTCTGTGGCTTGTAGAGGATGTGTCATAAGGCTGTCCTATATTTATCTGTACATCACTGCCTTTCCCGTAAAGGTTATACTCAGTTGTCTCAGAACTCTATGATTTGAACTACTATGTGATGTTAGTAAAAATGACATAATGCTTTCTGCATGATCAACCTCAACAAACAAGCTAATCATTTCAGATAATTAGTACATGTATAACCACATAGCTACAGTATTAGTAAGCTGAAGTTATTAATCATATCTCTGAGATCGTCTGCATCTTGACTGTATTGTGGTTCCGCTCTCACTTTGAACATTTGCCATTTTATTTTAGACCAAAAGACCTCAGAATGGAGACACTATTTGGATAAAAGTATTGGAACGCCTGCTCATTCATTGTTTCTTCATTGTTCCATCATTCCAGAGAACACAGTTCCACAGCTTAATGCTGGGGAGCTTTATATCCTTCTAGCCTACACCTGGCATTAGACATGGTGAGAGAGTTCTATTCTATTGGCAGTACTTTTCTATAGGGACTAGACAAGATGTGAGTGCACCTGTATTAGCAATGAATGCAACTTAAAGTAACTGAATGCATTCATTAGAGTGGGTGTCCACAAACATGTAGCTTATTGGTTAACAAACCAATTATTTAATCATTGAATAATTGGTTCTCCTCATGTCAGATGATATGTGAAAAATTGGTTAAGATCTAGCAGGACATCTTAACGGTATGTTTTAGCTTAAAACCACAGTGAAGCAGCTAAATGTACAGTGGTTTTAGTCAGGTGACCAGCGCTTGGACGGGAATTTGTATGTAGGTCGACAGGATGTTGTTTTGGATTGCTGCATGCCACAATCATTAAACTCAACAGTCCTTTTGTTCAGATTGTGATACATACCTGATCACCTGACCATTAAGCACTCAGTTCAGAAGGGGAATTAAATAACATCTATAACCATCATTCCTTATTCATCAGCAAACTACACACAGAAATGTATATAAATGTTCATCAATGAACAAAGGTATTATTTGGGTGGTGGATCATTCTCAGCACTACAGTGACACTGATGTGGTGGTGTGTTAGTGTGTGTTGCTGGTACGAGTAGATCAGACAGCAGAACTGCTGATGTTCTTAAACACCTCAGTGTCACTGCTGGAGTGAAAACCAAAACTATCCATCCAACAGCATCCTGTAAACACCAGTGAAGGACTAGAGGACCAATACAAATTGTGCCTATGAGCTACTGTTTCTGACTTTACATCTACAAAGTACACCCAAAAGTATGTGTGTATATACATATACACCAATACTTATCCAATATAAATCAAGCAACACTGGCAGTTCAGCCCATCAGCATGTGAAATCTACCCTACCTGAGCATGCTGCCCGTAATCTATTCAGGATCCTGGACGTGAAACCAGAAGCATCACTCTGAGAGCGCCATCTGTACACTGGACATCCTGCAGCACATGGCTGAACATCAGGGAAAATGTCTTCACTGCTCATGGTGAGCTCAATAAGCTCCTCTCTGCTGAAGCCACAGAGCAAGTGAAAGATGTAGGCTACGTGTGAGTGAATGAGAGCGTCTATCTTACACTGTCTTGCAGGTTGTAGCACATTTCCTCTGAAGGAAGTCCAGCTGTGTATGAGGAGGTAGGGCCAAAAGAAAGAAGCTGTTAAGCAATCTACATTACATTACACAAGATATGATCAAACATATTTAAGATTAAGTTTAGGATTTAAGTAGTCTGATGGGCCAATCATTTACAAGACCTCAACCCTCATTTTCTTGTTTCATTAAAGTTATTCTCTTTTTGTGGTGCAAAAAAAGCTAAAAAAAAAAAAAAAAGCTAAAAAAAAAAAAACAACAACAAAAAAACTTTTATTGTTGCACCATGTATATTATTTTGACATCTTTTAAGGTCAACCTGAAATCAGAATACACCTTTTGACTTTGTGACCTTGTTCATCCTCAATAACACTAAAACATGAATGGAGTAAGTGAAGCAACAACAGGTCTAGCGCCCCTGCTGGACAGAACAAGTAAAGCCACAACAGGTCTAGCGCCCCTGCTGGACGAAGCAAGTGAAGCAACAACAGGTCTAGCGCCCCTGCTGGACAGAACAAGTGAAGCATCAACAGGTCTAGCGCCCCTGCTGGACAGAACAAGTGAAGCAACAACAGGTCTAGCGCCCCTGCTGGACAGAACAAGTGAAGCATCAACAGGTCTAGCGCCCATGCTGGACGAAGCAAGTGAAGCAACAGCAGATCTAGCGCCCCTGCTGGACAGACCATTTTTAATGTTGACTGTTTTTAACAGTCTTTCCATGTACAGTGTCTAATTCCAACAATTTTCCCTTTGATATATTGGCATGCCTCCCCCCATTCAAAATGTGTACAAATCATTTAAATTATAACAATAATTACAAAATTTTGAGTGATAAATTTGCACTTTTCTTAACCACAATTCTCTTGTAGTGTAACACAAACGTGACACCTAACATGTCTTGACTGACATTCCTTGAAAAGGTTGATAAATCTGACCACAGGGGTGGTTACAGGAACTTCCAATACAGCCTGCAAATGAACACAGCGTTAAAACAAGATCATGATTCATCCCATACAGTCAGATAATTTTGTCCCCAACAACTCCTCTAACGTCACAGTTTGAGTAAATACACTGCTTTGATGCAGACATGGTCCTACTGTTGATTTTTCAGCATGCAGGTACAAAAGCTGTTTTGAAACTTAGCATCGAGAAGATCAGTGTCTCAATACTGAGGTTAATGAGTAACGGAGGAGACTAGTCATGACTCCATCATGATTTTAAAGCTCACAGCAGGTCTCACTGCCCCTCATTTCAGCTGTAGGAGCTGTGGAACAAATTTAGGTAAGCAGTTTCACCTGTATACGTGCATGGGGGTTTGAGTTTTGACTGTGAGGCTATGGGGGGGGTGGTCAAAATTTGATATATGTACAGCGCATAGTCTAAATGACATTATTTTTGTATCAGACTAGAAGATACATCGGCAAGTAGGTTTTTCCTACTTAGTCAAATTAAGTCTATATTTTTATGTGGGAAAAATGACAGAAAGGTGTCATTCTTACTAAAGAACAAGAACGACCTAATTCAACTCACCTATGGTACTAATTGAGGAATTAGGACCCCCTCAGGTCCCTCACTTTGAACCCTGATTATGTGTAATGGCAGTTTAGAGCAGTAATAATGATATTGTATAATGTAATTGATATTAAATCTGTGTCTGGCTAGGGAATAATAACTTCTAACTTCCAACTCATGAACTCTACATTACCGATTAAAGTTAATTATGAAATGCACGATTAATAAGATACTGCAATGATGAAGTTGTGACTCATATCAAGTCAACGTTCGTGTAAACTCTTCAAAACTTCTTTGAGCATACACTTTAAACAGACTACGTAGGAGTAATTGCCCTTTTGGTTTGTTTACTCTGAGCTCAATGTGTCATGTGTGTTGTGAAGCTCTCCTCCCACTCAGTTGGGTCATTGACACATAGGCCTCAGCAACCACCAGGCAGATAGAACTGGTCTGTTCCCCTTACTCTAAATATAGACAGTCACACATCTTTTCGTTTTTCAGTGCAGCAATGACGATAATGTACTTAATTAGTCATTAATGCCAACATCTACTATATACTAATGCACAAAAGGACTCACACAATTGGAAAATCATTTATGTTTTATATTCATTACACAGAAAGTAACATATTTCAAGCCTTTCTTTGTTTTAATGTTGATTGGGATGGTTCATGGTCTGGTCAATCAAGCACAGTAATCAATCAGTAGACCCTTTGGTAGTATTTTCGACACTGAGGGGTAGTTTCGACACTGAGGGCAGCTGCTAGAAAAGGAAATCAGCATCTCTTTAAAGTCCACCTGCAGATGGAAGCATGAAGTGCTGTAAAATCTCCTGATGGACAGCTGTGTTAACTTTGGGCTTGATAAAACACAGTGGGCCAACATCAGCAGATTACATGGTGGATTTGAGTGTTCCGAGTCATTCTTATCAACGCTAAAATAACAAAAAGCCTTGAAATATGTGTGTTTATGAGTAAAGAAAATAAAATGGATAATTTGCCTTTTTAATTATGAACAAAAATGAATGTTTTCACAATATTCAAGAGTGATAGTCATGTGGTTGCAGTTGCCAGAGTACTGCTTAAAATGGACTTAATAATAATACATTATACATGTAAGGTGTTAATATGTTCATTAACAAAGCCTACAGACTAGTTTCACAGCATTTTACCAACTAGCTTTGGCCCAACTGGTGTTTAATGTCCTTTAGGTACTTTCTGAGAGTCTTGCCAAACCAACCACTGAAGATGAATACAGCATTCCTGTCTCTTCTGATGTTCTGCTGCCTTGCAATGGGATTGGCCAACCGGGTCTATGTCCATCCCTTCTACCTCTTTAGCTCTGACAATATTAGCTGTCAGGTCATCCAAACTAAAGACCCAAAGCCTCTGGAAACCATTCATCCTCTGACTCCTCTCCAAGACAGCATCCAACCAGACCCTCGACTCGGTACGGGCCCAGAGGTCCTGAAGAATCTCACCCAGAGGACTGCAGTGTTAGCCGAACTGCAAAACTCTCTGGGCCTGCGAATGTATCGGACCCTCAGCCGCAAGCAGGAGAACGCAAACGTTTTGCTTTCTCCTTACAATGCGTTTGGAGCCCTTGTGACTTTGTATCTTGGAGCATCATTGAAAACAGCTGTTCCCTACCAGGTGTTACTGGGAGTCAACTGGGACTCCGGACGACCTGACTGCGTTTACCTCATAGATGGACACACAGTGCTGCGCACACTTCAGGCCATCAACTCTCTAATAGACGGCCCTCAAGATGAGCTCAGGACTCTGGTTTGGTCCTTTGTTAGAAGTGATGCAGACCTCTCTAAAGACTTTGTGCTTGGGATGCAGGACTTCTCAGATGCTTCTTTTGTTCGAGCGGTGGACTTTTCCCAGCCCAAAGAGGCAGAGGCACAAGTCAACTCCTTCATCCAGAAAACATCAGACAGCAAGGTTGAGAACCTGTTTAAGGATATCAATCAGTCAACAAACCTTCTGTTTGCAAGCTCCGTCCATTTTAAAGGTGTGTAGCGTTTGTCTTTTATCATGAAGCATCAGTTTCTTCAGATCTTTTGGCATTTGAAACTAACATCTTTTGACAATGTCATCATTCACAGGCAACTGGAAGACTGCTTTCCAACCAGAGAAGACGACCCTACAGGACTTCAAGATTGATGAGAAGTCCACTGTGAAAGTTCCTTTCATGACACATACAGGTGACTACATGCACCTCAATGACCCCGGCAAGAAGTGCTCTCTGGTGAAACTCAGCCTGAGCAAGCGGACATATATGCTATTAGTGCTCCCCCATGAGGGAGCAAGACTACAAGACATTGAAAATCAACTGCTGACAGAGGTCATATCTACATGGAATACACATCTAAAGGAGCAGTGAGTAGCCTGTGGCATTTCTATCCATTGGTTTTGTTCTTTAGTCTCAAAATGTTGATGCTGCTGTGAAGAAATATGGAGACGACGTATAACAGCGGTCATCGATCAATAATTCATAGACAGTCTGCTGGCTACGACATATACAGAGCTTTATATCTAAATCTCTACATTTCTTTCAACAGATATCTGGAACTGTCACTGCCTAAATTCTCAATGACAGCTGTGACTGACCTGAGATCATTGCTATTTGATATGGCTGTTGAAAAATACCTACTGGGCTCTGAAGCAAGCTTTGAGAGACTCAGCAGCAAGGACAATTTCACAGTTGATAAGGTAAAACTCCACCGTCAGAGAGAAATGAGACAACACACTGCTAAATGGTAATGTCAGTTCTAGTCTGGTTCGAGTTGTTTTGAGATGAGTTCAAGCACTATACTAGCGCATCGTTAATGAGAATATCCTGAACGTTTCACTCATATATTTAACATTCATTACATATAAGGTGACATGTTTCAAGCTTTGTTTAATGCTGATGAATAGATATGTACTCAAACTCATTTGAAAAGAGGAGTGTTCTGGCTGTCCTTAGCCCAGTTAAGACACTTCTGACATTGTCTTTGGTTCAGGAGTGGCTTTAAATTGAGAATCCAGCCAAGTGGTCAAAGTGATATTCAGTACTGTTCAAACAGTAATTTACTTTAAATGAAATGTTCAAGTTCTGGATTTCAGATTTTCAGGAGCTATAAAAAAAAAAAAGGCTTGAAATATGTAACAAATGAACATTTTCTTGATATACTATATGCACTAGTATTTGCAGGATGTATTTAATTTGAAATACTGAGTAATTGTTTTGTGTTTGACAGGTGTTCAACAAGGTGCTTTTCGAGATGTCTGAAGAAGGTTCAGAGGTTCAGAACAAATCTCAGGATGAGAGAGTTCCTTTCAAAGTGGCCGTCAACAGACCCTTCTTCTTTGCTATTGTAGAAGGCAACTCTAATGCCATTCTTATGCTTGGAAAGATAAGGGACCCAAGTGTGTAAAGCATAGCACAGCCACAATGTATTTATAAAAGTATAGTTCATCTTTCATCGGCTATGAACTCTCCACATTTGAAGTCATTACAGCATGAGACAACCCTCGTAGTGTTTTCTTTTGTAACACAGTCATATTAGAATACTATGACCGCCTGTTTAATAGGCCATGGGACACAACTGTTATGCCACTGGGAGGCACAGCCTGTACAATAAATTCATTCTTGGTACACCTTCAACCCCGTCACGTGGCATCTGTGACGTCAAGTTCCAAGTTAATTTCAAACTGGGGTGGTAATAATATTCTGATATGACTGTTTACATGTCTAATAAATGCATATAAATAAGTATTCACGCAGTTGAGTTTCAGCATTAGAAGACGTGTTAAATATATTTTAGAGCAGCGATTCTCAACTGGTGGGTCGGACACGTTCTTGGCGGGTCACGGACAGATTGTAAAAAATACATTTTTAAACCATTAAAAATATTTAATGCTTATCTGATATTGTCCTCGTCTTTTAAATGAGAAAAAGAGACACAGAGAGGCAGGTGTCAGACGAGTGCGAGGAATTCTCATTGCCATGGTAACCACCATTTGCTGGTTATCAGTGTTGCCAAGTCTGCTTATTATAAGTGACTTTGGGCTTGTTTTTCTAAAGTCGCTTGCAAATCTTGTGAGTGGCGGGTTGTGGTATTTTAGCTTGTTTTTGAACGTGAAGTTGCTTATTTGGGCTTGACTTTCTTTCAGAGGGAAACTCTGATTATCTCCCAGCTCCCCATAAAAAAAGCGAAAGATGAGAAGCACAAAAAAATCTGCACACTGAGGCTAACAAACATGGGTTTCAGTGCCCCAAAACACAATGACACAAAACAAAGAAATGAGCTAAAAATAGCCACCTATGTAGCCTGTCAATGTTTATATTAAATGTTTAGCATAATTTTTGTGTTGTTTATAATGTCATAATAAATGTTTACCTTTATACTGTTTAAAAGCGGCCTCTGTTTTACCAAATGTGGTGGGTTGCCAGAGCTGGTTGCTTGTTTGTTTCACGAGATCTGGCAACACTGCTGGTTACTCTTCTGTTTAAATTTGTGATGATGTTCGGAGGTAAAGAATTGGGTGATAATTTTATGCTACATGCTGTTTATAACTGTTTATAAATATTTTATAATAATATGTAATAATGTATTAATATTTTATTCATGATAATTATACATTTTATTTTATTATTAATAACACTTAAGCTATTATTAGTATATTATAATCATATCATGTATTAATATTTATTAATAATAATTTATGTTCCAGCACCCCCTCAAACCACCTGAATCAAGCCAGTCGTGCCCCCCCCCTCAAATCTCTTAAATTCTCTTTACATGCATGTGTATGTTTAAATGTGTTTTTGAAGGCTATTTTTCAAAAATAAATTTGTTTGGTTTGTATTTTATAAAAGTGGGTCCCGACTTAATGACTTAATGAAAATGTGGGTCCCGGGCTGAGATCAGTTTAGAACCCCTGTTTTAGAGTGAATAAAATATGAGTATACCTTTTCTTAGCTACTTCATGATATTCTACATTTTAGAGATGCACTAGTACATAAAAAGTCATTAACCTTGTCCAAGGCCACTGTGGCAGCATATTAACTACAAGTAGAAACACGTGGCAAGATATTTAAACCTTTTATTGTGAAAATTAAAGTTAAAAGTTACAAGTCCCATTCGCTTCCAGTAAAATAATGTGTAAATGCTAACAGCCATGTTAACATGGTGTTTAAAATGATACAAGGATCCAGTGAGGCTCTACAGGACACTGAGCTTCTTGCTGACTGGCAGGCCTCAGAGGAGGCACTGTGGCTGAAGGGTTATTGATTCTGACAGACAACGTTTAGATCATGACACCACAGCTTCATAAAAGCAGGTTCCAAGTCATAAGTAGTCACATCGACTGTCATTACTTGATGTAACTGTGCATGACAGGCCATAACACCACCACGACCACCAAAAGAAGTGCTCCCGTCTTGAATCCTAACATATTTAGAATTCACAATGCATAATAAACTAACCATGTCATTAAGTCATTGATAATAAACCTGTTTTGTCACATATCAGATAATTTTTTACAATAAATAACATTTTTGCAGGTAGACATTCTCGTGGTGTGCTTCTTCACCTCTAGCTGTAATTTCAGCCTCATAACTGTAAGACAAATAGAGTTCCATGTGGATCCGGCATCTCCTGTCTGCATGAGATGTTGGTACCCTAGAGATGAGCCCTAGGAGGCAGAATGCTCAGCTGCAGCCAAATCCCGTGCCTCCTGCACCAGGTCCAGCAGAGAGGAGAACATGGTGATGTCACTTGGCTGGAGACCCATCTTCTGAATCTGTTAAACGTATTGGGGACAGTGTGAACACCTGCTTTAAGGTTTTGTGAAATACTCATGTGCAATATATGACCATATAGGATTTTAAAAATATCAGCAGCTCTGCTGTGTCTGATCTACAGCTGATCTACAGCCACAGCTGAAACAAGCAAACATACTTCTGGGGAGGAAAACTACATGGTCATCTATTGTACTTCTGATTGACTGACAGACACTTCACATACACTATCTCAGGGAAGACTCCCAGGCATAAGTACACTGACCCACATTCTTCCAGTTCCTTTTTTCCCCACCAGATCCCTCTTTCCTCCTAAACCCTATTGTTTCCTTTAACCTACAGCCACCAAACTGCCTTTACTCAATCCACTGTCGTTTAATCATCCCTAGTCCCTCCCACAGACTTCTATGCATATTCAACAACACCTAGCAACCACCTGGGATACTGTAGCAAACACCTAGCAATAGAGGTGTCAAGTAATGAAGTACAAATACTTTACTATACTGTAGAAAGTTGAAGTAGAAATGTTGGTTATTTATACTTCACTGGAGTAATTATTTTCAGACAACTTTTTACTTCTACTTACTAACATTTTCGTGCAACTGTCGGTACTTTCTACTCCTTATATTTTAAAAACAGCCTCGTTATTTCTACGGATTTCATTTTGGTTTGTCATCATTCAAAAAACATCCTGATAAACTGCACCATCCAGAAAGAGTGAATGTGACTGTGGTTGATAAGTATAAACATACCATTCTGATACCATATTGGTAAGCGATCCATCGCACCTGCACGTCATGTGTCTCGTCACTCTCCAGTAAGCTCAGTACTACACATATATGGTCTGCTAATATATTTTAAATGACTAAAATGTTTTCATTTTTAAGGGGAATATATGCAGCTGAAACAGGGAGCCAGTACATCCCAAAAATGTCAACATTACCATTTTAATAACATTATAGTCATTACGGCTTTTAGAAAAAAAGTATTTTGGTGGTGGGGGGTGGGGTAGTCCACTATATCCTAAGCTTTGGCATTTGTTTTCCTTACATTACTTTTACTTTTATACTTTAAGTCGTTTTGAAACCAGAACTTTTATACTTTTACTTGAGTAAAAAGCTTAAGTTGATACTTCAACTTCTATAAAAGTCTTTTTAAACCCTAGTATCTGTACTTCTACCTGAGTAATGAATGTGAACACTTTTGACACCTTTACCTAGCAACCGCCTAATAACCATGTATTCTGTGCCTGTCCACTCTTCCTCCAGAACATTTTCTCTTTAGACCGAGTAAGACCCTTCTAACGTGTCTGGTTCAGGAGTGACTTGATATTTGGAATGTGGCAGTTGTGGCCCGAGAGATACTCGGTTTTTATACTGTGTGAATAGCAATTTACTTAAACTCAAAATTAACATTCTAATCATTTGAGATTTCCTGTACCTGCTCTCCAAGGTACTCCACATCCATGGATAACTGCAGACGGATTTTACTGTCGTCAGATGGCCCAGTGTTGGTTCCTGCTGTGCTTGTTGTTGCCGTTTTCCTCGCCTGTTTCAACCTCTTTAGACTCTCTTCCATCTTCTTTACAGAGCTCAGCACATCAGATATTGTCTCAAAGTATCTGAGAGTGAGACAAAAGGGCCTGAATTACAGCAGAGCTAGGAGTTTTACTGTATATGCACAATAACAACAGAAAACAGTGCCATCTTATCCATGTATGTAAGTTCTGCACCCTAATTGTGAACAGGACTGTCCAAATGATTATGTAATTGCCTGATTAGGAGGCTTTTAAATAATCAGTTATTTGAGACAAGCTGACCACAGTTATTTGTCATAGGTACACGTTTATTGCAACAACCACTATAACTTATGTAGAGGTAAATAAAAGAAAGCAGAATAAACTGAAACCTAATGGGTTTAATGAAAACAAACACTCTAACTGTTGGTGTAATTAAAGCTTTAGTGGTTATTGGTCAGTGATGTTTATTTGAGCTCTGGCCATGTCTGCAGTCAGTGTAAAGCTACCAAATATGGACAGACAGAATTGCATTTGTGGAAACCCTCATTATGCAGCTTGCTGTGGTAATCGTGGAGAGACAGTGTTCAAAATTATAGTCTATCATTTACCAAGGGGAACTTGTTCAATGTCGCCTTTGTGAAAAACCCCCATGGTCAGTTATTTTGGCTATATTAGGGTTGTGTTTTGGCTATATTTAATAGCTGACCACACTGAGACAATTAAATTGTTAATTATGACCATTTGTATGGCAATAAAACATGAACTATAATATAATCGTGACAGGCGTACCTGTGAGTGCAGTCTGAAAGAGTAACACGCAGCCACTCCTGGATGATTGAGTCCTTCACCACTCCTGTGGAGTCAGTCACCAGCTGATGAAGAGGACGCAAAGCGTTATCCATGTAGGCAGATGCTCTGCTGGGCACCTCCTATCAAAGATGACAAAACAGGGGTTGTTTACTGAAGGTTTTGATAAATGGTCTAATTTGTTTCGAGATATAGTGATTTAGAAGATCACAAACAATCATTAAGCAGGACTGATAATACTATACAATGTATTAGGGCTGTCCCGATCCGATATTGAT
>BRDA01006854.1:23452-35215 GCA_036984385.1 Crenuchus spilurus
TGTATATAGTTTTTCACCATTTTGGTTCATAATGTAATTCAGAAAGGTAAACTCGTTATATTCATTACACTTAAACTGACATAGCATTTATTATTATTATTATTATCATTATATATGTTGATCAATATGGCTTAGAGTTCATGAGTTAAACGGTCAATCAAGCACAGTAATATCATGGCCAGCAAACTATTTGGTAGTAGCTTTGGCACTGTGGGCAGCTGCTGGAAAAGGAAATCAGCATTTCCATTAAGCTTGTCAGTAGATGGGAGCATCAAGTACTCTAAAACCTCATTGTAGATGGTGGTGTTGACTCTAGACTTGATACAATAGAGAGTACCAACAGCTGCACACAGATTAATTGTACACTAATCGTTCATTCAGTATGCTGACCTTGTTGGTCCTTCTGTAAAGTCTTGGGACTTCTGAAGCATTTTTCAGGAAGCGGAAGCTCCTCTCTATCAGATGCTGAGTCATTCTGTTGTTCAGTGTCGGGACGCATGCAGACAAGGCAGTTTTGGAATCATTCAAAGCATCTGAAATTCAAAATCAGAAAGATAAGCAATAGCTTCAGGTAAACGTCTTTCATACCTGTTATAAAATCAGCCCACAAACCCTGACTCCTACCTGAAACAAGGGCAAAGTTTTTGAATCCAATTCCTTCCAATCTTTCCTTGATCATGTTAGAGATTTCTGGAATCTGGAATGACATGAAACACAAAACTGAAACAGATAGACCAACAAACATCAGAGTATTCATACATCAATCCCTCATACTTAGCTGAGCTTCTTCATCCCTGCTTTCTGGTAGTGGACTCATAGCAGTCCCTACATTTATATTGGTTACGATCTCAAAAGCCATCATACATCTGTTCTCTTAAGCCACAGCTTAAAATATTCATTTTATCTACACATTAGTTCTCTTATTACACCTGTTAACATTCTGAGAGAAATAGGCTACGTTCACATTACAAGCCAGATTGCTCAAATCAGATTTTTTGCTCAAATCAGATTTTACTATCTTGACGGTTCAAATTCACAAATGTACAGTAAGTGAGCTGTATCTGTCTGTAATGTGAACAAAACGGTCCCTGAAATGGCTCACATGTGCACACTGTTACATTTATACAAGTCGCCATCGTCACCAACAACAAAACGCGTCACATTTGTGCAGGGTTGCCAGGTTAGCAAAAACACAGTCATCGGTAAAAGTTGGTGGTTTGCTGGGTTTTTGCACTAAATATAAGAAGAGATGGAATGAGAAAGTAAGATTTGAAGAAGTTTCTGTTTGTTTAGTGTGACTGTTATAAAATCGGTAGGAGGTTTGAGAGATCTGGCAACCCTGTATGACCCTTTGTGAGACTGATTTGAGTAAAACTGGTAAAACAGACATGTTAGTAGCTGATGTGTGATGGTGTTTAGCTCAGGAGGACAGTAAACAGGTGCTGGACTCTACATGATCAGGTGAAGAAGGTGAATAAATGCCAGCTGGCTGCTTTTACAGCGACGTGAGTAAACGAGAGAAGCCAATGCTGACTCACCCACTACATGCATGCGTACAAGCACAAAGACATGAAATCTGATCTGACCATCACATTCAAGTCGCATGTCCAAGATGTATCTGATCTAGAACCGCATATGAAAGTGACTCAAATCTGATGTGAAAAGATGGGATTTGACGTCCACACAGCCTGAAAACATCAGATCTGAGCCACATTAATGCAAAAGATCAGATTTGAGTCACTTCAGCCTGGTAATGTGAAAGCCATAGTCATGTTCACTTTAGTACCTGCTCCTGTAAATGATCCACATCAGCAGCAATGAAGACAAGCTGTTTGGTGGATAGGACTGTCGGGCCTCCACTCTCACTGTCTGCATCCTGAGAAGTGCGGCTTGATGTAGAGGAGGCGGAGCTCGGCAGTGGCCTCACTGGGTCTTTGTTAGTTTCTGGAGGTGACGTTTTCGTTAGCACCTGCAGGACCACAGAGAAAAACAAATAAGAGTTTAGCTCTGAGACACAAGGGCTTTTCAGCCTTTCTGCTGCAGTGCTGTACCTCAGTAATGAAGGCAGCATATCTGGAGAGCAGCTGCAGTGTTAGCTTCCAGAAACGATGAGCCAGCGGGGGCAAGTAGATGTGCTCCACCCAACACCTGCACACACAGCTCCATAACACTTCAGTCACCTGCAGGCGATATTGGCTGCCTACTATATGTACAAAGACATGCAAAGATGCAGCTTAGAACATGTTTCTGCGAAAATACTCTACAGAGCAGGTGTCTTCAAATCTAGATTCAGAATCCAGATTCCGGTTCAGGATTGATTGATTTATGCTAGTTAAATGAGATGCTGATGAAAGTAATTGGCCAATTAACACCATACCTTCCAGTGACTACAAAATCCCAGACTGCAACATGGATTCAAAGTCTGGATTTGTAGACTGGGGACAGAGACTAATTTAAACTCACCTGGAGCTGCTCCTAGTCCTTCTATAATGGCGTTTTCCAAATATGCAGAAATTTCCTTGTACCTGAAACAATAGAGATCAAAGGTAAGAGGACACACCATTATTATAAACATCTGACAACTGAAATGTGGCACTTAGTCATAAGATTTATTTCTTGGTGGTTTGGGTATTTTCATTAACTTCAGTCAAGCCTCCCATCTATCCATTAGTTTTCTCAGCCATGTGCTGCAAAGCCCAGAGAAACACGGGTGGGGCAAACGTTTCTACAAGGCGGGACTAACATGCATGCATAGCTGGACCGGATATGAAAACACAGAGCAGAGAACAACACACACAGAGGGTGTGCAATTTCATTTTCTGCTCCAGATGCCTTCACTCCATTACATCTTTACAATATAAGGTGTTTGCTGCAATATTAATGCTGTATGTTTCACATTTAAGACAACAAGGAACATAATATGAAATGATGATCATACTGGCACAACACAATAAAAGAGGTGGCATTTGCTCCGGGAAGAATACTGATGTAGTTGATATTGCCTTGGACAACAAACAAATTGATCCTTGACCAAATCAAATCTCACCTTTAACTAGAAATCACGATAACCAAACAGAAGCTCTCTTATTTTGACACATTATGAGAAGAACCAGTTGACTTGAGAAGACAGTTATGTTTAAGAGTGGAAGGTAAAAGAGAATAAGGAGCAGCAACAAGATCGGAAGAATCATGAATGAACCATAAAAAATCTTAAAGATGCAAAGAGAAGACAGGATGTTCAGGAGAAACACAATCGGAATCAAGGACCTATGGAATTTTTTAAATTCCACATAAAAAAAAAATAAATAAATAAATAAAAAAAAAAACACCATGTACTTCTACATAAACAAGTAAGGGTGCACCAACAAACATTAGCAAATCTATGTACTGACATTTTTCCTCAAATAAAATTTGAAAAATTGCAATATATATCGCCTTGCTTACAGTATCACAATATATTGAATTGCAACCCCTGTATCATTTGCATCATGTCACCCAAACCGAGAAACAGAACCCATTCACACTAATAATAGTGTGAGAATAATCGTTATATGGTTTTTTTTTTTAATAATGTTGCCATTTTAGTAAATTTTACTATTTAATCATAGGGAGTGTATCATGGAGTCTCAATGCATGATGTCCTGAAGACATCGTGAGCAAACTGTGTTACTCAAGGTAGCTCATACATAACTGAACCTGAAGCAATGCAACTGGTTTTACAAAATAGAAGTTGTTTGCATATAAATCCCATACACAACCCTAATGGACTCAAACTATGCTGAATTTGTCCCAATATAAGCTATATCCAATACAATCAAATGATGTTCCAACTCCATAAAGTGGGAAATTTTTTTTACTGTACACTACTCTTTTAAAACACATCCGGTGTCCATGCAGCAAGCAGACAGTTCAGAAAGATGGACTTTATAATGAGTGGAAGCTCAAAAGCTTAGCCTGCTGATCCACTCGGGGCCCTGACTTTATCTTTATTTAGTAAATTATGAACATACTTTTTTCCACAATATTTTTTTTAATATAAAAATATACGATGGATGAAAGGATTGGGGTAACTACAGCTAAAACCCAGAATTATTATGAATATCCTACCCGCTGTCATTAGACCCGATTCTGACAGCAGACACATACAAGATATATACAAAGCAAGAGTGAAACACCTTCTGCATCATCCTTTGTCGAAAATACCAGTAAAAGGTACAAATGAGGCCAGCATCAGCTCTTCTAACATCACTACAGAAAAAGAATCAGACTATAAAACACATACTACAGCCAGTCACTCACCGCAGCTGAAAGTACACAGGGAGGTTCCATTTATTTTGGAAGCTTTGGTAGGAAGGGTGAGCTCTGAGTCTCTTCACACTAGCCTGAGAGCCACACTGTCTTTCAAATTTGCGCACAAAGTCCATGCTAATGCAGTATCTCTGCAAAGAGCACAACAGAAAAAACAATTAGTTACTGCCACATTGGTGTTTGCATATGTGCTGTAAAGGTTGTGTATGTATGGTAATGTGTCTATATTTACCTCATAAAAGGCATCAGGGTTGCCAGGATTGAAAAGGAAGGAAATCCTGCCCTCGACACCTTTAACAATCTCAGGCCAGACAGAGTTTACCAGGAAATCATAGCCTGGCACAATATCAGCCTTGTCACTAGAAGCAAATGTGACAAGAAGAAGACAGTGTTATGAATCATGACCACTTTCATCATTAACAGTAATTTGGCTGTTGCTTCACATTGGATCAGATGTTCAGAATCACAGCCAATGGCAGAAAGGCTATTTCTATCAAAAGCTCTGCTCTCTGCCTCTTAAAGTTACACCTAATTAAAAAACCACACCCAAACAAATATACAACAGATCAACTTTACCCTTGACAAAGTGTCGTGATCATAAGTTGAGTACAGCTGCACTACGCCAAGAGCAATTCTACACTGTAAAACGTCAAGCCCAACTATACAGTCCAGCTGTCAAGTTCTAGTATGTCCTAACAGTCGTAAAGTCATTTAGGGTGGGATAACTAAGCATACCTCGAAATTGTCCCTCCTGTAACCTCTCGCAGCAATCTGCAATGGTGAGGCACGAATTCCAGAAGCTTTGCATACATCAGCTGAAGGCCGTTAGGGCTGGACTTCACAAACTGCTCAGTTATCACCTATTAAAAATAACAGGTGCTTTAGTCAGAACTGTAATCTCATAACTCATGCTACCCAACACCTCAAATATTTACAATAGTTATTTGAGATATATATAATGGCCATATTTTTTGTTACAGACAACAACCTCTGGTCCACAGTTAGTTTCTCAACAAAAGTACCATTTCACATTAAACAATGCATCTCAACAACTGAATTATGCAGGAGCTTTAAATGGTGGAATTTCCCATCAACTGTTATGATACAACACGGTGACTCCGCTGATCCCATAGGTTTTCTATATAATTAGGTCTGTAGAAAGTGCAGGCCACACTATTTGAGGTACCCAAGTCTCCAGCAGCCATTCCCTAATGATGAGACCTCAATGAGCTGGAGTACTGTCATCTATGAAGATGAAATTAGGCCCGTGTTGTTCATGCAGAGACAATGACTGGATTAATGATGTTATTAGAGTAGTACGGGCTTGTCACTTTACCATTCACACAGTGTAGATCAGTTCTGTATTGACTAGACACACTTAACACCACCACCATCAAAGGCCCATGTATAGCGTTCTCCTTCACGTCACCAACATCGATGGTGGCCTTCATTTCTGCTCAGCATGAATCGACTTTCATCAGTGAACAGCACTGAGGCCCACTAGTCCCTTGTCCAGCGTAAATGCTCCCTGGCCCATGCTATGGGCTATAGCCCATGGCTATGACGTCTGTGCCTGGTGGTGTGGTCAGGTACCCTTGCAGGTCATCTAGCACAAAGACCACACTGATGTAAATGGTTTTGAATGGTCTGTTGTAACACTTGGTGCTTCTAACCTCCCTTAAATGTGCCTGGAGTTGTGCGACATTCATCATTTGGTTCTGGAGGGCACTGTTCACAATGAAGCAGTCATCAGGGGCCAAAGGACGTCCACTTCTATGCCTTTCTGTGACTCTTCCAGTCTCTCTGTATCTCTGTTATAATCTGCTGATGACAGTCTGTGAAACTCTAAGCTCAGTGCTCACTTGTGTCTGAGAACATACTGTTTGAAGCCTCACAATGGTGAGATAGTGTTGATCAGTTGTTAGGTGTCGTCTTCGTGTCATGATGTCAAAATGTGAACAGCATGATGAGGAGGACTGTTTATATAACAATTCTAACTGAACCAGGCCATTTATTGGTCGATTCATGGATCAAACACTTGTAAATTTTTCTGTTTAGCTCCTTGTTAGAAAACAGCAAGTTGAACAAAAAGCACTGAAACACTGAACAGTTGGATATGTGCATTCAAAACTTTAGAGAAGGTCACATTATTTTCACCTGTAAAGGTTACAGCACATTTTAGATTCATCCTGAAATTTCACCATAAAGCCAAATATCCCTAATTTTTTGTGAATAGTGTCACTTTACATGTAATGAGTATAAAATATGATTGTTTACCTTTCTGAATTACATTAAGAGCACAAATTCACAAAACTCTAATCTTTGGAGATGCACTAGTATACGCATTCATTTGAATAAATACCTGATCCATGTAAGGCTTGACCAAAACTTGTCCCACTAACGCTTCTGCATCTCTGGTCTTGTCAATGGTGGCATAAGTGCGGAGGCAGTGCCGCACAATGTCCACATTTGACGTCTGCAGACCCTGGATCAGTAGACCCTCCAGTGACTGCTGAAGCATGGAAGTAATGCCAGCAATTCTCTAAAACACACATAACACAGTCTGCTTTAATTTATAATCAAATGCACATTCTTTTCTTTAATTAGCAAGATATTACACAATCATTTTATATTCATTTAAATACAACATTCTTTCTTTATATTTTGTTCATTTCTTTCCTACGTACTCTTGTGGTGTTTTTGTCATGTGTTTCAAATACTGCAAATCTTTTTACATGCATATGTGATGTTTAAAATATTGATATTTGTATTGGATCTTTATTTGACCAAGCACTGAACTAACAATGTTTACGGTATATGTTTATGATAGTGGCTACATATCAAAAATGCTGTAGTGCATTCATTTGAATGGTGAAAGCATAATTGCGTATGTAAAAGTGGAGCTCACCGGTCGCACTTTATCCAGCAGTGGCATGCCTTTACTCTGGACAGCATGGAACTGCAGCTGGTTGAACTCAGTTGCAATTCGTTCTAGAATCTGACCCGCTAGCAGAGGACTTGAGACGACACCAAATGAACATGGACAGTAAAAAAAAAAAAAATATATATATATATATATATAAGTTCATCAACTACTCATCTCCCTGTCACAGAAAACAAAGTGTTATGATTCTGAATATGAGCATGTCCACAGTACTGGGAATTAATTCTTATGGTTTCCATGTAACTTACACTTATTTATTATAAATTCTATTTAGTGGATATAATTGATGGTATAAATTGCATTAAATGAACACATTTGATCATCTTCTGTCATGTTAGAAGGTTTTTGTTTTCTAAATCATTGTATATGTTTGTTGTTGAATTGAGTAACTTTTTAGATTGCGTTACAGTTTCCATTTAACAGGCACAGATCAAATATTGTAGGTTGGACCGCCAGAAATGAGGTCTATGCCCAAAGTAGACTTGTGTCATACAGAGGTTTGTGACATAATGATAAAACTGTAATGTTTTTAATAAACCAGCAAGTTTATGCACAATGGAAACCATGTAACTAACAATCTAAAGCACTGACTTGATTCTTGGCCAATTTTCTAAAAAAAAAAAAAAAAAAAAAAAAAAAAAAAAAAAAAAAAAAAAAAAAAAAAAAAAAAAAAGTAAAACAATGGAGAGAAAGGTTTTGTTTCTGAGTGTCTAATTTAGCTGACTTGGACATGTTCACACATTTTGTGACAAGTTTAATTTTGAATTTCCATGTCCCAGAACTGTTTCCCAGTACTGTGGATGTGCTCATTTACAATTTTACAGTAATTTTTGGAAGCACCATTTAGGACATCTTAAATGAATAATCACCTGCTTGATTCAAGAGATGATGTCTCTTTGGTGTTTTGGGAGTGTAGGATTTTCTCAATCTTCTCCACGGACCGAACGACTTGGATGAGTCGTAATACACAGATCTAAATTGCCACACAGAAGTCAGTAAATAATCAAGTTACAAAGTGTAAACAGTAAGATTAATACAATTCTACTGCAAAATCAGTTTTAAAACCCTAGTCCATGCTCTTTTAAACTGCTTCACATCTTCATACCAAAAAACACTGAATAAACACACCTTCTTCTTTTGAATGTCATCTTGCTTGGACAACTGTGTGTCTATGGCTTGCATTACTTCATTTACTGCAGACCTCAGACTCTGCACAGTAAGGAAAGTGGTTATATGAGGCAAAACAAAACTTAGAAGATATATACACTTAAACTGTATAAGGACAGAAACTAATAATAATTCTGCAAGACCATGATACTAAAAGAGTTTACCAACACTTCTTCACGCAGCTGGCCCAGAGGGACAGAAAGTTGGTTGAGGGCTTTGTCCATTCCAACCTAAAGAAAAAACCAATTGAATGACAAACTGTTGGTGATCTGACAAAGTCAGTGAGTGATGTAATGTAACAATAGGCACTTACAAGATTAGTGGAAAGGTTGACAAAGTCTGCATAGTCTTTATTGATGAGCTCAACCATGGCAGTTTTGAGGAGCCTGTAATATTGCTCCAGGTCCTCCCGCATCTGCTCCAGCTGGACATGCTTTCTGCACTCAGCCACAAATCTGTCCACATCGAAGTCATCCTGCAACATTAGAGAGATATGGTCAAAAAAATAATGAGTTGTCTATGTTCCCAGGGCTCTGGTTTCCCCAGATGTATATGCCACATAATGGGAACATGAGAAAGGGTGTTATGATACCTGGTTCTACATAATGCTTCTCAGGGTCAAATGGGCTTTATTCAGCTATATCTTCCTATTTTTTTCCCTCTCGTTTAGTTCTACTAGTTAGAATTGTGAATAACCTTGGTTTGTAAAAGGTGCTATTATAAATACATTTGTTTTCCATTGTCTTAAATGTGTTCTTAATTTAAATCGGCATGGCCATGACGGGATCAAAGAACACACATTAGCAAAATATTCTGCACAGTCAACCCTCAAATCTGTACAAGTGTGCTCCAGTGGGCGTAGACTCTGTTCTTATGGGGGGGGGGGGGGGGCAATTTCCAACATTGGTGAATGTCAGAATATTTGGTAAAAATATGTAAGTGGGTTTTAAGAAGGAATTTCATCTTACAAACTGTTATGTTCCCCAGCCCTATACACCACACACTGGCAACCTGAAAAAGCTGCTCACATAAGCTATGACTGGTTTTAATCTATAAAACAGTGTGTAGTTGCCTAAAGTCACTTTAGCTTTTCTATTCTGGGCTTTAATGTGTAAAACACTGCAGTTACACAGTCATTTTAGCTTTGCTATTTTGTTTTAATATGAAAAACAGTACGTAGTTGCATAGTCACTTTTAGCTTTTCTAGTCTGTGTTTTAAGGTGTTAAACAGTGTGTATGTACATACAGTCACTTTAGTTCTCTATTCTGTGTTTTAATATCTAAAACACTGTACTTTTATGAGCTTTTATATTCTGTGTTTTAATCTGTAAAACAGTGTGTAGTTACATACAGTCTATTCTTTTCTATTTTGTGTTTTAATGTGTTAAAACAGTCTGGTGTTATATACAGTCACCTTTATATTTTCTATTATGTGTTTTAATGCGTAAAACAGTCTGTAGTTATATGCAGTCTACTTCTTAGCTGATATATTTGCTGTATTTACGTTATTCTGCTGATGTTCGTTAACATACCTTCATAAACTCGTCTTTGTTGAAACACAAAGAGTCTGGTCCCTTTGGCAGGTTCATCATTGTTGAGTAGTCACAGAAACGCGACTGATTTTATATTTACTGCTGAAAAATAGCTGTTTTAAAGCTCATTTTCTACCAAATCAAGTGTACATCAGCTCCGGCATCGATATACTTCCGCAAACATGGCACGAACGATGACGCTGAACTGAGGCAGACTCTTCCATTCAGCGCCCCCTGTCGAGCTCCAGAAGTAGCGCACCAGCGGAAAATACAACGCAATGATCAGCTCCACTGAGCATACAGATGCACTGTGTAGTTCTACAATTACAGATTGTAGTCCATCTGTGTTCTCTGTATACTTTGTTAGCCTCATTTCCCCCGTTATTCAACGATCAAGGGTCCTTTGGGTATTATTTGGGTTGTGAATCATTCTCAGCACTGCAGTGACACTGACATGGTGGTGGTGTGCTAGTGTGTGCTGGTATTAGTGGATCAGACACAGTAGAACTGCTGGAGTTTTTAAACATCTTAGTGTCAATACCAGAATAGTCCACCAACCAAAGCTATTCAGTCAACAGTGTCTTCTGAGCCTCATTCTGTCACATCGACAGTGTTTAGAAAAAAAAATACATTAATACTTAAGCCTTTTTTTCAAAGAATTTAACATAACATTGTATTTCATTTTCATTACTTCAAATCTCATTATTATGACTTTGTATGATATTTTATCAACTGTGTATCTTACTATTATGACTGTGTATCTCATTATTATGACTTTGTATCATATTATTATGACTGTGTATCTCACTATTATGACTCTGTATCTCATTATTATGACTTTGTATCATATTACTATGATTTTGTTTCTCACTATTATGACTCTGTATCTCATTATTATTATTATTATTATTATTATTATTATTATTATTATTATTATTATTACTTTGTATCATATTAGTATGACTTTGTATATCTCATTATTATGACTTTGTATATCATTATTATTACTTTGTATCATATTAGTATGACTTTGTATATCTCATTATTATGACTGTGTATCTCATTATTGACTTTGTATCATATTATTATGACTTTGTATGTCATTATTATGACTTTGTATCATATTATTATGACTTTGACTCTCACTATTATGACTGTATCTAATTATTATGACTTTGTATCTCATTATTATTACTTTGTATCATATTATTATGACTATGTATCTCATTATTGACATTGTATCATATTATTATGACTTTGTATGTCATTATTATGACTTTATATCATATTATTATGACTTTGTATCATATTACTATGACTTTGTATCATATTATTTTAACTGTGTATGTCACTATTATGACTGTTATTGTATCTCATTATAATGACATTGTATTTCATTATTATGACTATGTATCTCATTATTGACATTGTATCATATTATTATGACTTTGTATGTCATTATTATGACTTTATATCATATTATTATGACTTTGTATCGTATTACTATGACTTTATATCATATTATTTTAACTGTGTATGTCACTGTTATGACTATTATTGTATCTCATTATAATGACATTGTATTTCATTATTATGACTCTGTATCTCATAATTTGATTATTTCTGCCTTATTTCATATTTAAATGTTGTGCTGAGGAGCTGAGGAAAAAACGGGAGAAAATGAGAAATAATCCTCCCTTAGTCTGTATGAGATGTTAATATGTTAAGATGTGACGTTCAGTTCAGGCGCTGATCCTATTGGACAACAAAGCGAGAGGGAGTCAGGTGATATGTGAGGAAACCGGCTATTCA
>BRDA01006860.1:0-14038 GCA_036984385.1 Crenuchus spilurus
GTCACCATAATGTTGTGTGCATTGTAATATACTATATAACTGAGCTCTTACCTGCTAACTGAACCTTCACACTCTGCTCTTACTGGTGCAATGTGCAATTAATGAAGATTGGCCATCAGACTGGTCCAATTTAGCCATGAAACCTCCCTCACTAAAATGACAGGTGTTTCAGTTTCATTGTCCGATCCCTGTATGTCTTAAAGTAACAAAAACAGTGTAAATGTAAAATGGTCAAGGACACATTAAGTATGACTAAGTGAGCCCTTAAGAAACTAGAGCTGGTTTAAGGGTTGTATTACAACCATTTTCAAATGACAACACTGAATTTTTGGCATTTTTGTCTTACAAATTACAACATTTGGATACTTCTGGTCTGTTTACTGAAGCCCTGTTGTTTTTGTGGTATTCGTCCAATTTCTTCTTCCGTCATGCTACAACAGATCCTACCCAGCAGTCTGCTTTTCTCAGGTTCAGCAGTCGTGTGCCACATTAGCTTTGCCATCTACAGAGACAGGAAAAGATGACAACTAAAATAACAGGACTCTGCAGCCACTCCACAGTTTCCTATACACGGCCCCTCACTGTGACATTATTCCACTGAGTAGATTCTTTCCATCCGCAGTATTACTTGGGCTGCATTACAGCTTCTTCCCTGCCAGGAACTCCAGGGAATATTAGTCTAAATTGAATGGCTAAACTGATTCAAGCACTGAATTTTCACATTATTTTAACATAAGGTACCTTTCAGACAAAAGACAGTATTTGCTTTTCATTTTCAGTATTAATAGTGATAATATACACACTTAAACCTGACTATTTATCTTATTCAGTCTTACGTTAATAAAATCTAACATTTTTCATAACAACACACTCAAGAAAAGTTTTATCTCAAGAAAAGTTTTTCTGTTTGGAGACTACAAATGCTGCTCGTCTTCTATGGTAGAAGGTGAAATCACCACTCCACAGTGTCACCACTTTTTGGCCCAGTTTTGGCATCTTGGTCAAGTTAATGATGACTTAGTATATATTTCATGAAAGGCATCATGGGATGTAGGATTATGCTGGATATGTGCTGGATTGAAATTCTTTATGGACTCATGTCATTCTAGAGAATAAAAGTGTTTACACAAGTTATATATAGACAAATAGTGATTAAAAGTGTGATTTTAGGGTTATGGACTAAAAAATCCTATTCTAGTGATTGATGGTGTTTTTAAGTCATTTATAGTCTGTCTCCAATTCTAGTGATTAATAGGGTTTTTTAAGGTTGTTTAAGGACTCATGTCTTATTCTAGTGAATAACTGGGTCTGCTGAAGTTATATGTAGACTAATATCACCATAGTGATTAGTAGTTTTTTAGGTTGTTTATGGAATATAATCTTGTATTCTAGTGTATCGATGATATTCAACTTGAGACACCAAAATTCAGATAAAATGTTGTAACACTTTCCTACCTCACCTTCTACCATAAAAAATTGAGTATGTGGATATTTTCTTTTGTAATAAAAAGTATCTCCTGTCATGGGAAATGTTCATTTTAACAAAGGAGTGATCAAACACCAAGGTGTGATACAATATATTATAAGATACTGTGTTATGGTCAGTAAGGTGATGTTTTCGTATTTTTTTTATTCTAATTTTAAGAAAAAAGCTATTTTTGATTAAAATAGCTTCCTTGATTCTTCTGATTGAGCACAACTGGGTTGAAAATTTGTATGAAATTGTCTGAGGAAATTATTGTTAAAAAAACATAAGAAAAATATTCAGTGTCACGATCCAGTCTGCTGCTGAAATCATCCCACTCTTATTCTGCCTTCGCTCAAAATGCTAGTATTGCAACTTGCAGACAAATGCAGGATGAGCAAGAAAAACATCACTCAATACATGCCGAGGTATGAAGGCACATGTGACAAGGAAGTGCTTCAATGAAATTTGTCATATAAATATAATACTCTGTGCCAAATAGTTTTATTTTTTCTTTGGAAAAAAAATCAAAACTTGTACCATAAAGCAAAACATTCCATCAATGAATCAAAGTAAACCCCTAAAAAGATCTTACAACAACCTAGCAAACATAATCGACAAAATATGCAAAACAAATGGAACATTTCAATGGCCACTGTTCTAGAAATAAAATCTGAAGAACAAAAATAAAACCCTTGAGTTACTTTGTTAATAATGGTTAGTTGGCTAGATATTAGAGCAAAAAATATCACAAAACTCCCCCCTAACAATGTTTTCTGTGCCGGTACATGAGCAAGAGGCGAGCAGAAGAGTGAGTGTACTTGTATAAGTGTTGATACCAGGTAAACATGCATATGGTTACGCAACTGTGACTGTAAAATGACACTAGGATACGGTCAAAGTGACGGTGCTATAAGCAGTACTCCAAGTACTGCCACTTTCTGAAGTCAAAGAATTGCTAAATCTAATGTCACATGGTCTGATGAACATATCTGTCCATTCTGAAGGCTCAGAAATAGGTCTAGTATCTCGACCCAAGGCTGGAACAAAACTGATGTACTGTATACCACAAGCCTACTATTAAGCTGGGTTTACATTGTGTGAGCATCAGCCTGATCTTGTAGTCTTTGTGCATTCCCAATGATCTTAACTCACAAACAATGCAAAATACTCAGCCACAGCTGATTGTAACACCGACCAAAGATGGATGACTATTCAAGTTCAGGCTGGGTACTACTATAAGGTTTCTACAAGACTCTACATAGATTCTACAAATCTTCTACATGGCTCCTATGAGGCTTTAACAAGTCTCTTACAAGACTCCGATGAGGCTCTTGCAGGGCTCCAAAGGGGTGTGTTTTCCCTACTTTTCCTACTTTGAGACTCTTGGTAAATATGGCGCCAAAGAGAGGTCACTAGATGATGTGCAATTCAAAGGCAACTCTAACTACAGTAGTGGCCATAAATGAATGTAAACATAACATTATCAATCTACTAGCTCTTCCTATGAAATAAGTTATCATGGATGATAACGGAGAGAAAAATATATCTCTACGTCTCTTTACAGGACCAGCATTTCAGACTGTCCTCAATTACCCAGACAGGAACGGCTCAAAATGCTGTTTTTGCTTTCAGAGCATTTCTCGAAATACATCATTGGTAACATGTAAATGGCTTGTTGTTGGAGCTCAATTCTGGAACTCTCGGAAGACAAAATTTGAATGTCGTCATTTCCAATAAAAGCGGTTCTATCAGAGCATCTTTATCATACTTTAAAAACTCAATATCGCACTGACTGGCAGAATGATGCCAATATTTTACTGCAATCGTCACAGTTTGACTTATAAGACCAGTGAAATCACAGTGTAAACCCAGCTCTACTCAGATCCTAAAACCCAATACTAGCAGCTTTGTATCTCTTAAAACTCAAACCTGTCCTTCTTTATATATGTATTGATTTTGTTCAATACAGCCAGTGTCCTGAGCCACATTAGATAGTGATTATACTACATTAAACTTGATTAGATTACTTGATCCTTGAGCAACATTAATTTATAGAAAACTAAAGCTAAGAAATTTCTAGTGATAATTCTTTAAAATCACAAACAAAAAATGAGGGAGACATTTTTTTAAAAATTAACTTTCACAGGCAATCTCCACAAACAAAGGAGTGAAAGCATTTTAGCAAACTGAAAAGAATGCATGTAAATGTCTGAAAATGAATCATAATCATGTTTTTAAGAGAATGGGAAGGTTTTCGGTTACTCAACCTCTAAAACATTATGGGCAATGGAGTCTAAACTGACAACCTGAGACTTTTATCCACACCAACCACATTTTTCTCCTTTAGGTGCGAGCAAGGAGCTACACAAATCTAATCGACCCAATTGCTAAATCAGATCATTCAAAATACATATAATCAAATCTATAAAAGTTTCATTAAAACACGATACAGGGACATTAATCTCCCACTGGGAAACCCACCTCATTAAATCTCAAACAGCTTTATGATTGATCACAGGTAAGACTATTTAAAAACAACATTAAACAGGTATAGAGGTGAACTGCTCTGCTGTTTTCCAAACCTTTAGCATTTTTGATCAGATGCATACAGCTGTGATAAGTGCCAGTCAATGACTTTCATCAACCATTGTTACTGAGCAATTACAGTGTCTTAGTATTCAATTCCTACCATGTAACTTTGTGCCCTGATATCCAGGGGAATCACTGGGTCATTTTTAATGTGGTTACAGCCCTAAATGTTAAATAAGTGAAAGTAAACTTATGTTTGTGCTGTCCCGCCTATCCTGTACTGACATCCTCTTTACGTTATCCCCAGAATGATGTTCAATCCACCACACGTTTCCTTAGGGGCTGGTGACATCTCAAGCAATGCCCCTGATGACATCTACATAGGTTCACCAAACCTAAACACTGCTAATTGTGAACTGTTACTGAACTGTTATTATTGTGAAAAAGTTTTTGCTCAATTTAATTCAAAAAAGTAAAACCGTCAATTTATATTCATAACATCTTCATTACAAGTCTTATAGCTTAAAATGCAGAAATCCATCATCTCAGATTAGAATATTTCAAGTTTACATCATTACTATTCAAATAGTATCAAAATTTTAAAAAAGGCTTGAAATAAGTCAATTAATGTAATTATTTTTCCAAAGAAATTTTGTTTTTTACTTTTATATGTTTAATAGGAATTTATAACTTTTTTTTAAAAGCAAAATTGTACACAAACAAACTCTTTCATCCATATTCTAATTTGTGGAGATGGAACAGTACAAAAGTTGACTGGTTTACATTGGTTTTCACCTTCCCCCAAATGTAGCCAACACAGGATTGACATTTAAGTTAGCTTTCTGAATGTTTAAGGCTGGAATAATAAACGTTCATGTAAATGAAAAGACTTTGGGTGATGTAGAGTGTTCACACTTGGGCTTTCTGCCAGACCCATGACTGCTTGCTCTGGGGCTTTATGTTTGATAAGCTGTTTCATTTATAGCATCACTTCCTTTTTTAAGTGAAGTCATGATGGCAAAAGACTGCTCTGAACAATGGAGACAAACTCTCAGATCTGGAGCGAAGATGAACATGAACCAAAAGAATTTGCATTTAAGCAAATGGCCACAACTCTTTTGGTATAGAAACTATCAGTTTCATCGCAAAGACTTCATGTTGGTATAAGGATTGCTGTTCAAGTCCCGGGTCATGCTGCTTCACCATCAGAGCCCTGAGAGAGCAAAATTGGCCACGCTCTCTTCAGATGAGTAGATGGCACTCTCGTCTCATCAATCCCACTCTAATGTCCACTGGCTCAGGTGTCTGTTAGCTGATGTATCAGAGCGAAGGATCCTGCGATTGCCTCCAAACACGTTGGCTGCCAGCAACAGTTCTAAAAGTGGCAGTGACTGACTTCACATGCATCAGAGGAGGCATGCGCTTGTCCTCACCCAGCCTAGTGTTAGGAGCATTGCAATTGATTGGGGGAGTCCTAAAGAATGGGTGAGTTAATTGGCCTTCCAATATTGGGGAGAAGATTGGCATTAAAGTAAATAAATAAATAAATAAATAACTTCGCAATATTAGCAAATGTGATTCACTGATTCATGACTTATTGATTCAGTGCATCCGAAAAGCACTGCTGAGTGTTTGTATTCAAGCTAAATAATAAACAGGATGAACCTACTGGCTAATATTTAGATGCAAACTAGATGCAAAAAAGTGAGGACTATTTAATTGATCCACAGTTCAGATGCAGTTAGAAATGCAGTGGTGGCTGAATTCACATGCATCAGAGGAGGCCGGTGCTAGTCTTGACCCTCTTCGAGTAAGGGACATTACAAGTGATTGGAAGAGTTACAATTTTTGGATGAGAAATAGGCTAGATCAGCCTCTGGAAAGATTTAACCTGGTGTTTACTCTGCACAGACGTCTCCTCACAGCTACTGGTTATCTCTACACAGCTGTGTTATTGTGTGTTATAAGCAGTGGCCACATCATGAAGGCTGAAATATACTCAACAACATTCACCTTACATATGGGAACAAAGTCATGTAACTTATGGCTCCATACATCATAGTTTCACTGAAAAGCCTTTTTCACATTTCATATTTAGTGATCAAAACATTTCCACCTTGTTCATTCTTTTACAGAATTTCTGACTCTCCCCCCCACCCCATTCAGTTTTTTTCCCACCCCAAAAAATGCAAAAAAAAGTGGTGGATGCACTGAAAGTCATTGATGGCAATGGACTGTATGCTCCAGATGTAGCAGATAAAGATTTTGCTATATATGCTGGAGTATCCATTTAAGAAAAGTTGAAGAGTGTGGCAGGTCTATCTATGTGAGAATTTGAACAGACTTGGTGAAACAACCTACTGAATCCATTTCAAAGCAAAAACACAGGAGAACCAAAGTATCATTTACTACCACTCAAAGCCTTTGGGTCACTATGAAACAACTTAATGTGGTGGTGGACATGCTTCTGACGAGCTTTGATGGCATTTGCGAATGATGCAACAAAGTTCACATGGAGAAATAGCCTTAAAACCGCTAAAATAACAACCAACCACTTTTATCATCCCCTATTTTAAATACATCACACCTTTATATGCTATACAAATATATAAATATACAAAAAACACGCTACCATTTCTCTTATTATGAACAAGCATTGGCATGCTGATTGGTTTCAACTATTATTGTTGGCTAGAAACACAACACTGTTGTGATGAGTCTGGAGAGGTTGTGTAAGCTAGCGTGGATTTTGGCGAATGTAAAGCTGATCTGCTGTTTATTGTCAAGTAGCTGAGGGATGGGTGGTTCTACTATGAGCAGGAACTCAAAAACAGAGTCATATGTTCTCATAATGATTTCATAAACCAAAGTGTGCTTTGCTGATGAGTTTGAAAAACAAACTATAAGATAGATTGGGTTATATGTAAGGCCCTACTAAATTCACAGCACAAACATTTACTATGAAATGCCTTGAACATCCTCACCTTCAGTTGTACTTTAATTGTGAATTTGTTATTTGACATTTTGGATTCACATAGCTGTGTGAGGTGAAATATTTGACAAAAAGGGCGCTCATGAGTGATGACACTTGAACAAAAGTGAAGCCAAACTAATGTGCTATTTTCCAGGGCTGAGTGAACTGAAATGAGATGCGATATCACAGCCAGGAGACTTCCTGCAAGGATCTTCACCTCCAAAGACAAATCAAAGGAGTCTACACTATGGAATGAAAAGATTTCCACTCAATTTGCTTTGAGAAAGTGCTATATGAATTCAACAGTAAGAAAGATGTTTCCATGGTTCAAGACTGCACTCAATGTGCATTCTAGGAAATTCTAACAAATTTAACAACTGCTGTGAAATCTAGCACTTATAAACTCCATAATATCTGTGATTTCAAATCTCACACATGTGAAATTATTATTTTGCTGTGAACTTGGTAGGCCCTAGTTATGCGTGTTTTATTAGTAACTGTTGTTTTTAATAAGATTAATAGTTGAAAACAAAAAGCAGGGGGTAGTCTGAAACTTGGAACTGTGTAACAGTCATATTGGGATCAAACCTGCCAAGAGGTGAGAGGAAGGTACTGGACAGAGGAAGAACTGCTTTTCTCTCCCTCTTTCCATTCATCCCTCAATCTCTCCTTGGGTAACTGGGGCTAGGTTAATTATGCTTCCCTTTTCTGGTTCCCAGCACCTAGTTCAACTCCCTTCACTCACTGAGTGGCCATTTTTTAAAAGCTGGGAACCGAGAACGTAGGGTCAGTGTTTCCAGTGGGGCCATCACGATGGGGGAGCATTCTGGTTCTGGTATATGGACGCCTTCTCTTTCAGCAGTTCCAAACACAAATGACAACTCCAGCTTCCTGTAGAGCACATGACAAAATAAAGACATGACATGGTTAACTGTACATTTGCAGGGTGAAAGGTGGTTATCAAATACAAACCGATGGACTACAGTATGTACAAAGAGGTCAGTGGAGATAAAATGGATAATGAGTGTAAATGCAAGGTATTTGCACCTAATAATATGGCCAGTGAGCACATACTTTTTAAAATACTTAAAATACAAAGTTAAGATATGACCAAAAATCTTATCACTATATATTAACTAGGTCACAAACAGTAAGAAAGAAAAAGTATGTGAACCCTTTGGGATTACTTAGTTTTCTGTATAAATTGGTAATTAAATGACAAACACAGTCTGCTTAAACTAATACTAAAAACTATGTTTGTGTTTTTATTGAACACAACATGAAAAAAATTCACAGTGCAGGGTGGAAAAAGTATGTGAACCTTTAGGCTAATGACTTCACCAAGAGCTAATTAGAGCCAGGAGTCAGCCACCCTGGAGTCAATCAATGTGATGAGATTGGCTGTGTTGGTTAAAGCCGACATGCCCTATAAAAAACATCAGTTTTGAGTTTGCTGGTCGCAAGAAGCATTGCCTGATGTGAACCATGCCTCATACAAAAGAGCTCTCAGAAGACCTACATTTAAGAATTGTTTATATGCATGAAGCTGGAAAAGGTCAGAAAAATATCTCTAAAAGCCTTGGTGTGTCCACGGTAAGACAGACTGTTTACAAATAGAGAAAGTTCAGCACTGTTGCTACTCTCCCTAGGTGTGGTCGTCCTATAAAGATCAAGAGCACAGAACAGAATGCTCAATGACTTGAAGAAGAATCCTAGAGTGTCAGCTAAAGACTTACAGAAATCTCTGGCATATGTTAATATTTTTGTTGACAAAACTACAATAAGTAAAACAAATGAGAATCAAAAGAGCACCAGAATGTTCCACAGAACTACTAGAAAAATATTTTGTGGACAGATGAACTTTTGGTGTTGTTCATTGTGTTCTCCACAATGCTGTGTGTGGAGAAAAAAGGCACTGCACACAACATCAAATCCTCCTCCCAAATGTGAAATATGGTGGAGGTGGTATCATGGTTTGGGCTGCTTTGCTGCCTCAGGGCTTGGACGGATTGCTGTGATCAATGGAAAAATGTTTATCAAGTGTTCCAAGTTTTTCAAGACATTTTGCAGGGAAGTTAAAAGACCATCTATACCATTATTTTAGTACAATTTCCAAATATAAATAATTCAACAATGTTAACAATTACTGCAATTAACACATCCAAATAACAATCAGTTTTAAGCCTGAATATAATACCTTAAGTTCATCATCAATGATGAAAACTTCACAAATACAAACCAGGATGTTTTTATTGACCATCACTATAACATTCTGCACAATATTACCTTCAGGAGGCTCAGACATAGGTGGGCTGAGGCAGTACATGTGATATCCTCTGTCACAGTCATCACAGAACAGCAGCTGGTCCTGCACAGAAGTTAACGCAATAAAAACACTACATTACCCAACAATACAACTTGATTATAACATCATGGATATGACTGTTGAGATGAAGGCTAATTAAAATATACATTCATATATTGCTCTGTAATTTAACCCGAGGATCGCGAGTTCGAATCCCAGTCATGATGTTTGGAATCAACAGCCGGGGCCCAAGAGAGCAAAAATTGGCAGTGCTCTCTTTGGGCGGGTAGATGGCGCTCTCTCTCTCTCCCTATCACTTTCATGTTGCAATGTCTGCTGGCTCAGGCGTCTACTGATTGGTCCAATCAGAACTGGGGACCCTGTGTGCCTTCCTCCGAGCGCGTTAGGCTCTCCAGTGACAGTGTATCAGCGGTGGTTAGAAAAGAGGCGGTGACTGCATCACACGCAACGGAGGAGGCTTGTGCTTGCTTGCACCCTCCTAAAGTCAGGAACATTGCAAAGTGATGGGGAGAGGCCTAACGGAGGGGATGGGCTAATTGGCTACCACTGGGAAGGGGATAAAATTGGCAAAAACCTACAAATAAATTAAAAAACATATTGTTCTGTAATAAAGCAAAAACACTTATCATATTATTCAATTAATAAATGGAATAATGGATAGAATACTCTTAAAACGCTCAATACCCGTCATCACATCATGGAGTCAAAAGATTTTGTGGTCCATTACCTTACAGTATTCTTTGTTGCCTTTTAGTGAGTGGTCCATTACTTTATCCAGTGTTAGTTTTTTTTGGTCCTTTACAATATTCTGTCTTGCAGTTAAGTGGTTCATTCCTTTACAGTCAGTATTCTCTGTAGCCGTTTAGTGGTCCATTACTTTACAATGTTCAGTTTGGCCAATTTTTGGACATGATTGTGGTAATATTCTTGTTCCCCCAATACAAGCTACTTCCTATTCTGTAATCACTTGTGAGCAACATCCTGCCATAACCCTATTTGGAGGCTTTGAGGAGTGTATGGATGAAGTGTGAGAACACTGGTCAACATACGTCATTCTCCGACGTGCCGCACATGTTGCAGCATTTGCACTCAATGCACTGCCAGCGGTAAGTCTTCACCGCTGCCATCATCACTGGAGTGAACTGCAGACATGAAGGATGACCTACAGAACAGAAACAGGGAGGAAAGAGATGAGAGTCATGGCTATGGGTTTAAAACTGACTCTAGAATTTACATAGAGACTTTCTGTAGAGTGGTGTTCATGGTTACTGCAGCATTTTTCTATAAAAACCTCTTTAACTTCTGCTCAACAGTGTGACCACAAATGAATAGATTAGTTTTATTATCCAGTACATACAGTGAGGAAAATAAGTATTTGAACACCCTGCAAATTTGCAAGTTCTCCCACTTAGAAATCATGGAGGGGTCTGAAATGTTCATCTTAGGTGCATGTCCACTGTGAGAGACATAATCTAAAAGAAAAAATCCGGAAATCACAATGTATGATTTTTTAATAATTTGTGTGTGTTACTGCTGCAAATAAGTATTTGAACACCTGTGAAAATCAATGCTAATATAATGCTAGTAGACATCCAACAGCTTGAGCAACTCCGAGAGGATACAACTAACGGCCTCAGACAGATTGACAGCACAGCACTCCCAGGGAAACTGAAACTATGGTGCCTCCAGTTTGGGCAGATACCGAGACTCTTGTGGCCATTGACCATGTATGAGGTCTCCCTAACCCATGCACAGCATATGGAAAGGCTAGTCAATTCGCATGTGAGGAAATGGCTTGGGCTCCCAAGATGCCTAAGCAGCATTGGACTCTACTGTGACGGAGCCCTGTCTCTACCATTGGCTAGTCTCTTCGAGGAGTTCAAATGTGCTAAGGTGAGGCTGCACATGGCACTCACTGAGTCCCGGGACCCGGTAGTAAGCGGTGTGGCTCCGATCCTTAAAACAGGGAAGAAGTGGACACCTGCCACAGACAGCTGTGCTACAGGCTAGGTCAGCTCTTCTCCACCGGGACATAGTGGGCCAAGTCCAACAAGGTAGACTAGGATTTGGACTTGGAACTAGGACACCTCTCTGGCAAAAGGCTGAACGACGAACCATGGTGGTAGAGGAGGTGCGGCGACAAGAGAAAGCATCTAAACAGACTAGAGCAGTAGCACAAGTCAAACAAGGCCGTTGGATGAACTGGGAAGATCTTGAGAAAAGGAGTATCTCATGGAGCAATCTCTGGGGCATGGAATCCAACAGGCTGAGTTTTATTGTGCAAGCTACATATGATGTGTTGCCTTCTCCTACAAATCTGCAGTTGTGGCTCGGAAAGGACCCATCTTGCCCCCTGTGTACAGCTCCAGCATCACTCAAGCACATCCTGGTTGGTTGCAAAGTCAGTCTCACTCAAGGTAGATACACGTGGAGACACAACCAAGTCCTCAGGTGTCTAACAGATAAACTTGAGTGCAAGAGAGTATCCATCAATGCCCAACCTGCCAACAACAAGGGTGTGCAACGACCCCCACCTTCATTTGTTCGGGAGGGAGAGATGCAGAGAGCAAGTCCCTCAGCACCTGACTTAAGTCCGCTCAATATAGCCAGGGACTGGCAGATGAGAGCTGACCTGGAGCATAGACTCATTTTCCCACCGGAGATTGCAACATCACTGCGACCAGACCTAGTCCTCTGGTCTAACTCTGCCAGATGGGTTTATCATATCGAACTGACAGTACCCTGGGAAGATGCCATCGAGGAAGCTTATGAGCGGAAGAAGCTTCGGTACTCCAGTTTAGCAGCAGAGGCAGAAGACAGAGGTTGGCAGGTCAAGGTACACCCGGTGGAGATGGGGTGTAGAGGCTTTGTAGCTAGAACAACAAAGCTTCTCAGAGAAATAGGAGTCAGGGGACAGGCTCACCGGCAAGCAAGCAAAGAGCCTGTCGACACGGCCAAGAGGACCAGTCATTGGCTATGGATGAAGAGGAATGATAACACCTGGACTGCTAAGGCAAACGGATAAACCCCGAGACACACCCAGGAGTGATCAACCTGTGGTGGGCCTGCCCAGCGGAGGGTGTCTTGTGATAAATGGCCGAAACACCTAGTGATGCTGTGGTACACAACTGATGATGTGTCCCGATGGTGAATCCTAGTAGCTTGTGCAATTGGTGAAATTGGTGCAAACACCAGGGATTGTATCAGCTAGTCCTTTATCGAATCTTTGATACAGAAGCCTTTACAGATGTCAAACATTTCCTGTAGTTTTTCACCAGATTTGCACACACTGCAGCAGGGATTGTGGCCCATTCCTCCACACAGATCTTCTCTAGATCAGCCAGGTTTCTGGGCTGTCGCTGAGAAACAGAATTTTAGCTCATTCCAAAGATTTTCTATAGGGTTTAGGTCTGGAGACTGGCTAGGCCACTCCAGAACCTTGATATGCTTCTTACGAAGCCACTCCTTGGTTATCCTGGCTGTGTGCTTTGGGTCACTGTCATGTTGGAAGACCCAGCCACAACCCATCTCCAATGCTCTAACTGAGGGAAGGAGGTTGTTCCCCAAAATCTGGCAATACATGGCCCCGGTCATCCTCTCCTTAATACAGTGCAGTCGTCCTGTCCCATGTGCAGAAAAACACCCCCAAAACATGACGCTTCCACCCCCATACTTCACAGTAGGGATGGTGTTTTTGGGATGATACTCATCATTCTTCGTCCTCCAAACACAGCGAGTGGAATTAAGACCAAAAAGTTCTATTTTGGTCTCATCTGACCACAGCACTTTCTCCCATGACTCCTCTGGATCATCCAAATGGTCATGGGCAAACTTAAGATGGGCCTAGACATGTGCTGATTTAAGCAGGGGAACCTTGCTTGCCATGCATGACTTTAAACCATGACGTCTTAGTGTATTAGCCACAGTAACCTTGGAAACAGTGGTGCCAGTTCTCTTCAGGTCATTCACCAGCTCCTCCCGTGTAGTTCTGGGCCGATTCCTCACCTTTCTTAGGATCATTGATGCACCACGAGATGAGATCTTGCATGGAGCCCCAGTCCGAGGGAGATTGACAGTCATGTTTAGCTTCTTCCATTTTCTAATAATTGCTCCAACAGTTGATCTTTTTTTCACCAAGCTGCTTGGCAATTGCCCCGTAGCCCTATTCAGCCTTGAGAAGGTTTAAAATGTCTCTGGTGTCTTTGGACAGCTCTTTGGTCTTAGCCATGTTAGTGGTTGGGAGTCTTACTGATTGAGTGGGGTGGGCAGGTGTCTTTTTAAGCAGCTATTGACCTCAAATAGGTGCTTTTAATTTAGAATAATAAGTGGAGGTGGACATTTTAGAGGCGGACTAACAGGTCTTTGAGGGCCAGAATGTTTGCTGATTGGCAGGTGTTCAAATACTTATTTGCAGCAGTAACACACAAATAAATTACTAAAAAATCATATATTGTGATTTCCGGATTTTTTCTTTTAGCTTATGTCTCTCACAGTGGACATGCACCCAAGATGAACATTTCAGACCCCTCCATGATTTCTAAGTGGGAGAACTTGCAAATTCGCAGGGTGTTCATTCCAAGAATGGTGTTAACGTAAGTGTTTTACCGTTTAGTTTTATGACATTTCATTACCCGGTGTTTTGCCATTGTATCTTATGATATTTCCCCTTATATGTCACTCCTTTTATTCATAAACTTGTGGGACGCTTAAACGTTCAAGAAGGTGAATCTTTAGTACCTCC
>BRDA01006860.1:14048-51911 GCA_036984385.1 Crenuchus spilurus
TTAAAATGTCTCTGGTGTCTTTGGACAGCTCTTTGGTCTTAGCCATGTTAGTGGTTGGGAGTCTTACTGATTGAGTGGGGTGGGCAGGTGTCTTTTTAAGCAGCTATTGACCTCAAATAGGTGCTTTTAATTTAGAATAATAAGTGGAGGTGGACATTTTAGAGGCGGACTAACAGGTCTTTGAGGGCCAGAATGTTTGCTGATTGGCAGGTGTTCAAATACTTATTTGCAGCAGTAACACACAAATAAATTACTAAAAAATCATATATTGTGATTTCCGGATTTTTTCTTTTAGCTTATGTCTCTCACAGTGGACATGCACCCAAGATGAACATTTCAGACCCCTCCATGATTTCTAAGTGGGAGAACTTGCAAATTCGCAGGGTGTTCAAAAACTTATTTTCCTCACTGTATATTCCCCTTTATAGTATTCTATGTTACCGTTTTGTGGCCCATTACTTTACAGTATTTTGATTTGCCATTTTGTGAATGCAATTGTGGTAAGAACCTTATGATCCCACCAGTACAGTTCTTATTCTGTAGTCACTTGTGACCAATCAGCTAGTGTGGCTTTTAGACCATAACTAATATATAACCCTTCATATGGAACTGGTTAGGACATTAACGGCACACAGGACTGGTCAGCAGACCATTTACATGTAGCAGCATCACCTTTTGCACCATCATCATGGTATTAATTAATTATATACTGTCCAGCCCTACAACACTGAGGGGTAAATGTCTGTGAAATTCATACCGGAGCGACCGCAATCGGAGCAGGACACCAGCTCTTCTGATTGGCCGGTTTTCTGGTTCAGGTTGGAATCTCCCAAACAGAAATCACAGTAGTTGTTGGGCAGGGCCAAACCATCTGGGCCCTTTTTAGGGGCTGAGAACAAACAGACAAACAATTGATTTTAACGCACAATGTTGAAAAAGTGGAAGACTTCAGTGTTAAGGTATGTCTGCAGCTCTTTCAAATTTACATATCAATATTGCTAAGCTCACTCTTAGGCTCCTCTGGTGGGGGTGGAGTCTGGGGTTGAAGGTCCACCTCCTCTTTGTCCTCCCCTTCTTCTTCAGCTAAGTGAGAGTGAGCGTAATGGTAGCTCAAGCCCGGTCTGTTCTTATAGCGCTTCCCACAGACTGCAAACAAAACCACAAACTTTTCATTTGGCATCTTTATGGAGTTAAAGACTCGAATCAAAAGCTCATTTCATAAGATGTTTTAATCAGAGCCCATTCACTCAGCCATGCAGACATACTACACTCACTAGATTATACCTCTAATCATAACTAGACTTCACAGAATACATCTAAAACTGAACAATTAAAGAGTTTAAAGGAATAATTCAAGCATGAGTCAAAAATACACATCTGCTTCCATCGATAGACATGTGTGCTTCATTAGTTTTGCAGTGAAGTTATCTTAATGTAGCTGATAAGTAATGAAAGCAATCAAATCAGTCTTATGTTTAGAGTCAAAATGTTTACATTTTCAAATAGTTATGAAAGTCAAATAAAAACAGCCATGAATAAAATCAAACATGATTAGGACTTTTGTAAGTGATATCAGTTGATATTTTGCATTTTTATGATTATCAGAATTCAGCACTGGAAGTCTTTCTATGCTAATAAATCTGACACATACTATGTTCATGTAATACAAGTTACAATTGTTAATTGTGAGAAAGACCTACACTCTTGTACATTTACACACTGCAAATATCAGCACTAATAAAGTATGTGAAAGGCAAATGAAATTTTTTTAGATTTAGAGTACTGTTTTTTGATCCTTGTGCTTTTTACACACTTAGGGAATTAATTCTCCGCAATTTAACCCAATCCGTGCAGTGAAACACACATTTACACACTAGTGAACACACACTAGGGGGCAGTGAGTACACGTGCCTGGCGCGGTGGGCAGCCCTAGTCACAGTGCCCGGGGAGCAGCTAGAGGTTAGATGCCTTGCTCAAGGGCACTTCAGTCATGACCTGTTGGATCTGGGAATCGAACCAGCAACCTTCAGGTCACAAGCCCAGTTCTCTCTCTCTAACCACCAGGCCACGGCTGCCTCAAATGAATGAATATCAGTTCAAAATATTGGTTATCAATGTCCTTGATTACTAACAATCTGTACCCATCTTAGAAAAACACTTTGGCCTGATTTTTAATATTAAAATTAGCTTCTCTCCAACATTACATATTCTCATATTTAAGAATTATGAGATGTCTAAACTGCACACATTACCAGAGGGCAGCGTTCAGTCTCTCGTGATTCTGATCTGCTTAATTCAAAAAAGTTAATTCAGACAGGCTACCAATGCCATCTACAGGCTATAGCACATCAGCAGATCAGCTCCATGCCATAGAGAACCCTGTGCAGCGAGTTAATTGATCAAGTTTGGTATCAGCCAAGCAACTCCACAAACTCTATATTGAACTAAATGGTATCAAGTAGCAAGTTATAATCTCACTAGGCTTGTAATGCTAAATTCAGACATCTGAAGCCAGTGTGGAGAAGTGTGTAAATGTGTTTTGTAGTACGTTAATGTGGTGGACTCCGTACAAAGCCTTCAGTTTCCATTCATTCCCTCAGGCTCAGGGGGAATGCTGGTCACAAGACTTGAGCAATTCACTAGGCTAAAGCCCACACAACAGATGCTTTTCTACATAATCTTAATTTTTCCCCCCAACATCTCTCCTCTTTGAGCTGCCCTACACTCACTTATTTATACCATCCATGCTTTGACTCAAAATGTGGTTATAAATAATCATGATACACGGGTTTTTTATACAATATGCTGCAACACGATAAGTTAAGTGATCTGTTGAGACATTTAAAATGTAATTTTAGGAAAAACTGTCAAATTCTGAATCAATTCTCAAAATCAATGAATTGATTTTTAATGAATCATTTATCTGTAAGAATCAGTGGTTCATTTTGTGTTGTGTTTAAACCCCCAAGCACTGGATGGTAGTGCTGTAACTTTTCAGCCACTTCCACTCTAACTGAAGCAAGTATAAGGGTGTCACTGAAAAAAAAAAAAAACAGTATCTCCTTGTTTACTTGACCCATTATTGACCGAAAGCTGATATTTACCACTTATACAATTATCTGAACTAGCACTTGAGTTCCATTTTCATGTCTGATGTAAACAATAAAAAACAGACTTCTTTAGTCTGTCCCAAAGTCCCACTCAGCATTATTTGATTGCTAGAAATGTGGACCACATGTTGAGTAAACCCAATCAAACTCGTTTTTAATGTTTTTTAATGTTTTTGCAACTGTTTAAAGCTCAAAGCATTTAAAACTTTTCTAATATTAAACTACATTTATTTAAGTTTGGAATAAGAGTTACATCACTTACAAATATCAAATTTATAGTAAATTAATATCAGTCCAAAATATCAGTCCTTGATTACTAAATATCGAGATCAGTACTGGCATTAAAACACATCAGTAAACCTCTACTGCTTACATTGTTATAACAGACAAAGTCATAGAAATTGAAGTGAAATCACAGTAAAAATGATTAACACTATAAATACACTGAAAAGTAGAAAAAACTTGATGCTGCCTCCAAATATTTTCTAAATAACAAATAATATACAATCTTTATTATTACTACATTAATGTGATAAATACTACAACTTTTACCTACAACAATTCATCATTTTCAAAAACGATTTTAAAAATAATATTAAGCTTACACATAGCATTAACAAGACTAACCACAAGCTAACCATCCGGTCCTGACCACAGACAGACATTCAATCAGTAGATCAAAACAAAAGCAGAGGCACTATTTCACTCTATGACTGGAGTAGGACTGAAGAAGGGATGAGAATAAGAAAGATAAAATGAAGGGACCAGTGTTTCTAGCAAAAAGCAGAAAAAAATTAAGAAAGACACTTAAAAAGTATGATCTGCAGAGAAAAAGAAGAACTAAAATGGAGAAGAGAACAATGAAGGTGTTCCAGGAAAGCAATGCTCCTAATAAAGAATGAAAGCTTGAGACGATAAGAACTACACAGGTTAGATTAACCTCTTAATCTTCCGTACAAACCTGAGCCCAAAGCTGAAGGTTTTTACATTAAAATTCTCTTCAAATGATGAGACAATGTGTTTTATGGTTTGTAATACAATAATACACACTTCAAATTTTTAGTCCCAAGCAGCATTTATTTTAGGCTGTCCTTCAGCAGGACAGAGTCCTCAGTTCCATTTGTTTGGGACCAAAAACCAACACTTATTCTAACTGAAGATATGACAAATGGTTTATCTGAAGAATCAATTTTAGCAACTCAAAATAGTCAGAAGTTGTGAAGAAAGAAGAGGGTTTCAGCTTTCATAGGACTCCTCCCTTTTGTGATCTTCGAAAAAAAGAAGAAAGTCATGAAGCTCTGAATAAGAGGAACGCTGGACCCAGACTATTTAAGATTTTAACCAGCGTCCACTAGCATTCATTTCATTCTTTATTATTCCTTTCATTACATGCCGCGTGCTGCTTAACTGCTGCAAAATAAGCTCAAGGCCAGGGGTTAGCTCTGTCATTTAAACCAGCATGCACAAACAAGCGGAGATTACTCATGTCATTAAATCATGACCTCTTTTTTAATTGACTAATTCAACCACTAAACCTTCTTTGGTGCCTCTTTGTTAGCTAAACATCCCATCATGTATTATAGTCTGTTAGAATGACCACATCCATTACTTCAACATTGAGGCTTTAAAGAACAAACTCAAATATCTACACACATTTATGTCTAAAGTAACTCATTAAAGCAGGGATCCTGAAAAACTGTTTGACATGAGAAGAAGGACAGAGGAAGTGTGAGACTGAAGGCGGTCTTGTGGGAACTGAAGCAGAGGTGGGGACGTCTCAGAAGAAACTGATGAACTGGTTTTTGAAATTATGCTGACTGTGTTTCCTGCTTGAACATGCCCACAATCTCAAAGCAGTGAAGCAGTTTCTCACACTGTAATTTCACTGCTACTCAAACACTTCAGTACATACTGAGCCATGTACAGCACTGCCAAAGCATCAGTACATACTGAGCCATTTACACTCGAGACAAAGTCATTTATTATAGTCACTGAATAATTCAGCAATTATTTAGAAAATCATAGTGGATAATGAATAACTCATAGTGGATACTAAATAATTTGTAATAGATACTGAATAATGTTGTGGACACTGAATAAATCAAAGCAGATACAGAATAATTCATAGTGGGTACTGATAAATTCATAATGAATACCGTATCATTCATAAGGGAAACTGAATAAAATCATAGCAGATACTGAATACCTCAAAGTGGATACTGAATAAGTCACAGTACATGAATAATTAGTGAAAGACTGAATAATTTATAAAATGTATAAATTTTGTATAAATAATGCATGAATAATACTATTATCAACAGCAATTTTTTGTAGTTACTGAACAATTTGCGCATAAATTAGTGCTGGGCGATAAAATGATATCAATTTGTTTCACGATAATTTTTACCATACCGCCAAAATGCACTGCTGTGTTTAAGACAAGCGTGTGATTGGGGGAGAGCGTAGTGGGGCCGGGCGAGAGAGCACGAGGTTGCTGTGTGCGCGAAGGAGTGAAGGAGGAGGAGTGCTGTGTGCCTCTTTGTGTGAGGAGGAGAGCTGGCTGTGTGAGTGTTCAGCCCACATGCTAGCATTAGCCTGTTAGCATGTTGGCTCTCTAGCCTGATGTTATTTTGGAGTGGCTGTGGCCGACAGCAATCGTAAGTTTCAACAATAAAGCGACAACTGTAAACGTCTTTCTCTTGAAATGTTCTGACAAACATTTTAAAATTTTAAATAGTAACATTTCATGTATTTAGTTTGATGTTTTTAGAAAGATGTTTAAAACTATGACTGTTAGAAAATGTAATATTGTGATAATTGATCAATATAGAAAAATTTATTGTGATAAAATTTTTGGCCATATCGCCCAGCTCTAGCATAAATTCAGAATAATTTACAGTAGTTACTTTAAATAAAAAAAGGCAGATTAAATGAAGAGACTAACTGTATAATGCTTTTGAGAAAACTGTTAACAATGTTAGTCTGAGGTTTAAAGATGTGGATAAAGGGAACTCTTCAAAACAGTCATATCATGGTCTCCAAAACACGAGTGGTCATCTCCATAAAATGTGTAAAAACATAGCACACACGTTCACAAAATAAAGGGGACAAAAACGGGAAACTAAAATAACAAATAACAAGCAATGAGCAGAGAAAGGTGAGGGGAAGAATAAAGGGAAGAGAGAGAAATATACCTCGTTCAGAAGTTTTTGAAATATGCTTTTGTTTGAAAGTGTCTGAAAGAGAGAGAAAGAGAAAGAGAAAGAGAGAAAAACAGAGAACAGACAGACTCAGACTGACACTGAGAATCAGGAAATTAAGAGAAATCAAATGATTAAGTAAAAAAGAAAAAAGCCATCACAGTACCACGATACATTTATCGGAGACAGAAGAACATTCTACAAATGATGACCCTTCTAAAATAAAATAATTATACATAAAGTTGAGTGATGATTGATGGTGACCTATGTAAACTGAATGGAACCAGTAATGAAATACCTGATATTAACTTGCTATTGTACGTCTTAAGTTAATTAGCATCAATGCCAACTGCCAACTATATGCATAACTTGACAAAGCACTTAATTTGTATACCAAGTAGGGCTGTCGCGATTATGATGTTTTGATGACTAATTGCTATAAAGAGTGACTGATTTAATATATAATACTCAATAATCATGCTCTGTCATTTTTTGCATTCAATAAACTTTGAATATTAAAATTACTGTTGGCAAGAAAAAGGAACATGTAATGTCTTCACCTGCATGTAGAGTGGTGATACTGACATTAAGGGGAACTCTAACATTGTTCTACTGCAAATACACTGATAATGCTGCCTATACAGTGGTGATACTGACTCTAGAGAAAGCTCCAACATTGTTCTACAGTAGCTACACTAATAAGGCTGACTGCAGATGTGACTGTAAATGTGCCTTTTTTGTGAGCACAGGATGACAATGTTTTGAATTTCCCCACTGTAGGACTAAAAAAAAAAAAAAAAAAGATTTTCTTACTGTTTAAAAATATTCAGCAGGTGCCATCTAAAAACTAGAATAGTCAGACCATTTATTAAAATTACAACTGTAGTTATCATTTCAAATAATTGTGTGATTATCTCTAATAATCGCAATGGGGCAATTTTGCAATAATTGTGACAGTCATAACGACAGACCATTATAGTACAATTTGGAATTTGCTAAATTTTGGACGGTCCTGGTCAAATAATACATGCAAGATGAACACACAACATATAAGTTCACCTCTGCTGGGGAAAAATATATATATTTTCTGCATATTTTAGTGCACAGATTATTTTGCTAAATTTAACACACTAATATCCTATATTTAATGTGCCATAATTTTTGCACAGATCACATTTTATTTTCCAAACGTTTCCTAAATTCAGTATATAGAGATTAAAAGTGTGTTTAAAATGAGGAGACGTTTGTTCTTTGTAAAAGATGAGTTCACTTATTTAAACTTCTGAAAATCACTAAATACATGAAGTTTAAGTGGGGTGCACTAACTTTTGCACAAGTGGCCATAAATGTGACCCCGCCAGGGAAAACCAGGTCAAAGTCATTCTTTTTTTTCAAAATTAGTTTTTTTCAAAACAACTTTTTTGTGAATTTAAGTTTGTTTTTGATCAAAATATGTACTTCGATAGATATCGAAGACTGTTATCTTTAATTTACAGCAATAATACAGAGTGGCTAAGTTTTGTCACTAATGTGAGTGACATGATACCTCAATAAGTTGCCAAGTGACTTTGGCCTGGTTTTCCCTGGCGGGGTCACAAATGTGTAGTTTTACTTTTAGAAATAGGGGACTACAAAAGCACAGAGACAAGATGGGAAGACAACTCAAAGTAAAATAAAAATTAGAAACAGTAACCCTTACAACAATAATGACTCAATACGATGTAACTTTACTCGACACTACATTTCCCAGAATGCTATGTTTGACTCACTGTCACACGCGTACGGCTTGTCTCGATCTTCCAGAGCAGCTGCTGCCTCCAGCTTCTTACGAGCACTGCTGACACCCCGACCCTGTGGAGACATTCATAGTTATCACCAGTACTGATGTAATCAAAAATTACACGGCCCACTAGCACTGAATGTTGCCGCTGATCCTGGCATGGTGCTAGTGCCCAAGTGTTGAACAATTCTATGATTTTCTACAACAAAAATTGGTTCTCTGCCAGCAAAACTGGTTCCAATCAGGCCCCATGATCTAGCTGGACTGGAACCAGTGAATTTGTGATACAGGCAGTCAAAGGGCAGGCCTCTGTAGTCACCAAGTAAAGCTGTTTACCGGTTTCTGCCATTTACAACTGAAAGTGGACTGGGTTTAATGGACTTAAACCAAAATTTTACAAATTGTCAGCAGACACCTTTGATACTGGAAATTGAAGATTTTTTAAAACACCAATCCTGGATGGTTAAATGCCTTCAAAAAGTAAAAATGTGTAAAAGATGAGCTGACGTTCAACCATAAGGTTTATATGATGTGTGACCCTTTACTTCTGTTTCTGAATTGAAGAATGCCTAGGGAATGCAACTTGCTGTTGACTATAAAAATCTACTCTACTGAAACATAACAGCCCGCAGAGCAACCCTAAAGGAATTCTACAGAGTGCTCTTAGATCTCACCTTTCCCTTGCCTTTGCCACGTCTCTTTGGAGTATCTTCCTCATAGTCTTCATCATCCAGGTCATCCAGGAAGTCGTCAGGTTCCAGAATTCTCTACACAATAGAACCCAAAGGAGAATTAACTCATCTGACGTTCGGTAAATTATTCAGCACCCAATATAAATTAAGCATCCACTATGTATTATTCAGTATCGTTTGTGACTAATTTCATATCTGCTATGAATTATTCAGTATCCATTATGACTTTTTCATTGCATATGAAACTATTTGGTATCCACTATAAATCACTCATTATCTACAAAAATGATCAAACATCAGCTATTTTTAGAACTATTACTATTATTCAGTATCGACTATGAATAATTCACAATTTACTGAATAAAATATTAGTATGAAAAACTGAATTTGCCATTTTTTAAAGAACGCCCTATTGTGCAGCTTATTTATTTAAAAGCTTATTTTGCAGTCACTCAAAGCTCTGTTCATCATTCTGGACATATCTAAACCTTCATTTTAACATCATTTTAAATCTGTGAAGCTGCACAAGACTAGAATTCATTAATGTATTGTTGTATATTATTGAAAATACAGCCATACTTTTGAAAAGTAGTGTTTTGTGATTTACTTTTCTAACTCTGGTAGCTGGATTGAGGCCTCCACTGGAGTACTCTGTGTGCGGTTCCTCATCAGCCGGGCGGACCTCCGGCACTGATCTTTTGTCCAGTGGTTCTCCTCTCAGCAGAGCCTCCAGACTGCTGCCATCACTAGAGACCAGCACATCTTTCTTGAGGCCCAGGTCCAACTCTACACGGAACAAAAATACACATAATTATATTAATAACTCAAAATACAAGTTCTCCAAGCTCATGTTCAAGAGTACACAACTCTCCAAAAAGCCTAGAAGTTATCTCCTCCATAAGTGGAAACTGATTTCATCTTATCAGCTGACTGAATACTGAAGAAGACGAGAGAAGCCACTTCAAGCAGCTGCCAAAGTGGCTTCATGTGGAAGATACACAAGTGTATAATAACCAGGAAGTCTTACAGATGTTAGAGTGACATCACTGCAGACATGCTCAGACAGGCTAGGCAAACAAGAAGTTCAGCTAGAATTGACAGCACCAGCGAACCTAGATTTTTCCTAATCCTTAAGTTTCTGAAGCACAGACACGCACTCCAGTATGTGTGCACAAAAGTATTGGGACACCTGCTCATGCATTGTTTCTTCTGAAATCAAGGGTATTAAAATAGTTTATCCTGCTTTTGTTGGAGTAACGGTCTCTAGGGAAAGCTTTCAACTTGATTTTGAAGCACTGCTATGAGGATTTGACAGAGTGTTCGTGAGGTCAGTATTTTGGATACCCACACCCACAACTCGTAACAAACTCATCCCAAAAGTATTAGATGGAGCAGAAAACACAGTTCCACAGCTCAAGGCAGCTAGCTGTATTCCCCTCTAGCCTATGCCTGGCAATAGACATGGTGCCAAAAGGTTCATGTTCAGTCTTCAGTTCTATTGGCCATACTTCTCCACAGGGACTAGACTAGAGGTCTGCATTATCGCTGGACCCATTACAATACCTTGCAGCGCGGGACCAAAATGAATTGTCTTTTGCGGGAGCGGTCAGTCCAGTCGACGTGGGAGCAGGACGAGACATACATGTAGAAAAATCCCGCAAATTAATACATAGTCTAGAAAATGATGATAATCCTGCAGATAATTTTCTCTCTCTCTCCCTCCCCCCCCCTCTCCCCCCGTACAGAGACTTGGAGATCTACTCTAAGCAGCACATGGAGCGCTACAGATGCGTCACCTTCTATGAGAAACAGTTATGAATTGTTCGTATCAGTTATTTCATGCAGTTGTGTTGTGCTGGCTTAGTGTTTTATTAATGTAGCCATCATCCTGTGTTAGTAGATGTGATTAATTTGTTTATGTGAGTAACTTGCTGTCTATGTGATGTGGAGTAGCATCAGTGTCATACGCAACTCTGAGCACATTAGGTATCTGGCTTTAATCTTAAGTATTCACAAGTATACATAAAAAATGATTTGCATAGTGCTTGATTCATTTAAGTTTCCTTTCTCTCCTACCGCACCACAATATGTAAGCAAGTTTTAAGTTCTGTATAGTTAATCTGGTTGATGTGAGCATCAGGGACGGTACTATGGCGGGGCTATGGAGCTATAACCCTCCTTCTGTCTGTCTCAACAGGATTGCGCGTGCAACCCCACACACACCAGATGACAAACTAAACTCAACTTGCGCACGAACACTCCGCCCCCCTGTGAGGACTGGGGGCAGACATGTTTATGTGGCGGGCGGGAGCGGGACCAAATATGACAATTTTATCGCGGGACGAAAGCAAGTGGGAGTGGGACTAAAAAATCTGTCCCGCGCAGACCTCTAGACTAGACAAGCTGTGTGTGCATTTGTGTAAGGGGTGTCCACAAATATTTGGACATGTAATGTACATGTTGAGGAGTGTGGACCTGTCTTTAGAGAAGGGAAAGCAAGTCGAGGGTCTTCAGGAGGGTGAGCTCTCCTTTTCTTCCTCCAACGACGGGCTGGATACGTATACAGCTGCCCTGGGGCCACACCTCCACACACAGCAAAACAGACAAAAGATTAGAGTTCAGGTGTTTGTGTGCAATATGACAGAAAATGTGTTTGTGTGTGTGTGTGTGTGTGTGTGTGTGTATGTGTGTGTGTGTGTGTAGTACCTGGACCTCGGTGCCTCTTCTCCATCCAGATATAGCAGTTACTCTGGGCGACGCCTGTCTGAGAGTCGAGAAAAGGCATCCTCACACTTCTCTCTGCACAAAGACGGGCATTATAGTTATGGCACTGCTCCATTGCATCTCTGTAGTACTGCTCGCCCAGCCTGGACACAAACACAAGATAGGTCTGGTTAGGGTGGAAACCTCTGAAAGCACTTATTCAATGCAGAATTCAGTGCATTTAGATTCATTTTAATCCATGTATTAAGAATCATCATAAAAATACAAATAAAGGGTGCCTGGTTTGCTTCTTTATCCAAACAATTGTGAATAAATTCAATATTTATTGATGTGATGAAATTTGGATTAAATTTACCTCTGCCTGTGTGAAAAAGGCTAATGTTACATGTGATGATAAAGTCTAGCACACTTGAACCCGACACTTCATGTTGTTAAAAGTACAAACTGTTTCAGAATTTCCTGTTGTGTCTTCTGGATGGAATTTGTTATCCAGTACGTTCACACCATCACTTCCTCCTGTACTGTGCACTGATACACGAATCACTGAACTGATTAAATAACCAGCACGGGAGGTGCTGTGTCCACAAGGATACAGTGGGGAAAAAAGTATTTGGTCAGCCACTGATTGTGCAAGCTCTCCTACTTACAAAGACGAGAGAGGTCTGTAATTTTCATCATAGGTACACTTCAACTATGAGAGACAAATGAGAAAAAAATCCAGGAATTCACATTGTAGGATTTTTAAAGAATTTATTTGTAAATTATGGTGGAAAAAAAGTATTTGGTCAATAACAAAAGTTCAACTCAATATTTTGTAACATGGCAATGACAGAGGTTAAATGTTTCCTGTAAGTCTTCACCAGGTTTGCACACACTGTAGCTGGTATTTTGGCTCATTCCTCCATGCAAATCTCCTCTACAGCAGTGAGGTTTTCAGGCTGTTGCTGGGCAACACAAACTTTCAGCTCCATCCACTAGTCTAGGCCACTCCAAGACCTTTACAGAGCCACTCCTTCACTGCCCGAGCAGTGTATTTGGGATCATTTTCATGCTGGAAGGCCCAGCCACGTTTCATGTTCAATGCTCTTACAGATGGAAGGTTTTGGCTTACAATCTCACAATACATGGCCCCGTTCATTCTTCAATTAACACGAGTCAGTCGTACCGTCCTCTTTGCAGAAAAACAGCCCCAAAGCAAGATGTTTACACCCCCATGCTTAACAGTAGGTATTGTGTTCTTGGGATGCAACTCAGCATTCTTTTTCCTCCAAACATGGCGAGTGGACTTGAGTACCAAAAAGCTCTATTTTGGTCTCATCTGACCACATGACCTTCTCCCATGCCTCCTCTGGTCACTGGCGAACTTGAAATGGGCCTGGACATGTGCTGGCATGAGCAGGGGGACCTTGAATGCCCTGCATGATTTTGAACCATGATGGCATAATGTGTTACTAATGGTTCTCTTTGAGACTGTGGTCCCAGCTCTCTTCAGGTCATTGATCAAGTCCTCCTGTATAGTTCGGGGCTGACTCTTGACCTTTCTCAGAATCATCCTGACCCCATGAAGGGAGATCTTGCATGGAGCCCCAGACAGTCATCTTGTGTTTCTTCCAGTTTCTAATAATTGTGCCAACAGTTGTTACCTTCTCACCAAGCTGCTTGCCTATTGTCCTGTAGCCCATCCCAGCCTTGTGCAGGTCTAAAATTTTGTCCCTGTTGTCCTTAGAAAGCTCTTTGGAGTGTGATTGATTGAGAGTGCGGACAGTTGCCTTTTATAGACATAAGTTCAAACAGGTGTAATTAATACAAGTAATTAGTGCAGAATAGGAGGGCTTCTTAAAGAAGAACTAACAGGTCTGTAAAAGCCAGAATTCTCGCTAGTAGTTTATTGACCAAATACTTATTTTCCACCATAATTTACAAATAAATTCTTTAAAAATCCTACAATGTGATTTCCTGGATTTTTTTCTCATTTGTCTCTCATAGTTGAAGTGTACCTATGATGAAAATTACAGACCTCTCTCGTCTTTTCTAAGTAGGAAAACTTGCACAGTCAGTGGCTGACCAAATACTTTTTTTCCCCAACTGTAACAGGGCTTTAATGTCTCACTGCAACAGCAGGCAACTGATGAAAATGGCTGGACAGGCGCCAGCCTCATGAACACGCGTCTATCTGCACTGTAATCATGTGTCAGTTTTTCCACACAGATTGAAGTTCATTTAATTCACATTTCATCACCCGTATTAAATTATAGTATTAAAATTATTCATGGTGGTTTAGGTAAAGAAGCAAACAGAATACTTGTATAACTGGCTTGGGCCAAGAAACAAGGCCATCATTAAAAGTTAGTGGCTGAGCATCATCATGTCCCTCTTCCCAAGTCCACATTGACAGCAATTGTGTCACTACTCGAGCTTTTAAAAATACACAGTTCAGTTTTCCAAGGTCACATTCACTTTTCAAACTTGATAAATACAATATTAAAAATCTGGCATTTTCAAGGATTTCAACAGCCATAGTAGCACAGTTAAAATGTGACAAAACCTCATTTTTGACACTTTTTTTTATTTTTACTTTTACCTTTTTGACTTTTTCCTCAAAATAGGAGCCTGCAGTTCTCAAAAGCTTTGTTTTTTTATCTATATGTAAAGATCGGTGGTTAATTCTGTGTTGTGTATAAACCAGCAATCATTAGATGGTATCTTTAGCCATTAGACTTTTCCACTCCAGTGCAAAGTAGTGGTGCAAAACTGCACTGCTTACAGTTTTCCTAAAATTCTATTGAGAAATTTTTTACAGTAGAAATGTACTGAACCATAAAATAAGCATCCTGATAAAAGAGTTATCAGCAGGTTCCTGGCCACACACAGCACTAAGCTTTTCTTCTTAAAAACTGTTGATTTTATGAAATGCCAAATCTGAACTTCTGAAAAATTAACTGTAGCAACACGTCTTGTGTATCATGTCCATATATTTACTACAACCAACTTTAGCCCAAAATACAGCAACTCACATTCAGAACAGTTTCAATGCATCGTCCTAAATCAACTCCAGTAAGCTCTGAACCCCCTCCGGCTGTGTCTGTGTTGTGTACACAACAATGCAGGCTACAGGCTTTAACTCGCCTGCTTTTGTGTGCGAGTGGCTAATCAGCAGTTGAAAGGCAGAGCAGCCGTCCAGCAGAGTCACTGTGGCTGCCGGACTGCGGGAGGTGTCGCTCCGTCGCTGCGCAACCACCAAAAGCCGGAGGGAGGTCGACAGTTCTCCACAGACAGGGAGGACATGCCGACGAGGAGACGATGAGGTCAGGGAGGAATTGTGGGAATGCCAAGTGGAACGTCTTTTTTCAACTGAGAATAAAGACATTCTCATCTTTAATGTGATCAGCAAAATCACATTTGCAGTCCTCTCCTTACTCCACACATAAGCTTAGCCGTGTTGGGTGTCTGAGCTTCACTTCTTTCATGCTTTTATTCCACACATTAGCACTGGGTTAACTTTAAACTGTCACCAGAAACTTCAAATAAAACTTGACTGTGTGGTTTCAGACACTGTATGATATGTGGTCATCTACAGAAATAGACAAGTATATGCCAAAACATTAGGAATAACAGCCTTGGTAATCTGACTTAAGCTTATAGCCAATTATACCCTGAAGAAGAGAAATGCCCTCCTCTGATTGGCTGGCAGGTGTCTATTATGTCTGTATAAAATGACACCTAAGCAAAAGATCAAGTATATAATCACCATTATTTCAATGCTGTGGCAATACCCCACAGGATAGAGATGGATTGATCAGTGTTTTTGGGACCATCTTTCAATACAATCGGTTGATCACTGATAGCAGTTGAGAGCCATTAACCTTTCTTCATGATGTATTATTGTGATGGGCTTTTGTAATGTTCTGTGTCTCCTTTCTCAAGATTAAATATATTTTGCTTCTTGGAATTATCCACATTTAAAACATCTAACTCTGAGCACCAACTATGAGAGCCTGTGAAATGATTTAATGATTTTCTGCAGCCGAGGGCATTCATTATATAGTGGTTAAATGAGGAACTGTAGCGTCCTGTGATGCTGCAGCAACACACAAAATCTAACAATCGAGCCAGCTCTCAGGATCTATAGTGAAATTATCAGCCAATCACGTTTGGGCTGAAAATCAGTCAATAAAGACACAGCTGATTGATCCTCCCATCTGGTACAGAAAATCCTGATAATGAGACATTTCATTGCGGTCAAAGACACTGTTATTCCCAAGGTCCATGTGGGCTTATGAAGTCTCTCTTTTGGCACCAAATAGAATGAGGGAAAGCGTGTGTGTCATATACTCTGCATTGTAAACCTTATATAACAAAATAATAAAAGCCTCTGGAGATGAAGGGTTAATCAGTTTAAAGCTGGATGATACACACATGAAGACAGGGGAACTGGTCACTTCCTGCTTCTGCTTTCTGCTGCTTTCTCCAGAGTTCAGAGGAATCAAAAATGAGGGCTAAATAAACAAAATCTCAACTGCATCTCTAGAGGCTGCAATTATTAAAAGGGAAACTCATATTACATATCTGAGCTCAATTTACTATCTATATACACTAATTTGTTAGCACTGACTTTATCAAAATGTAATCTTGCATGTTATTTGAAATATCAAATACATAAACAATCCAGATGCTCCAAGTGAAAAAAAAATCTCAGATTTGTCCTCTCAATACGTCAACTCAACTATTATTCTTTTAAAAACTGACTTTTTATTTAAAAGAAATTTACGTCAACAAACCAATAAACTGGTCAATTGTGCTTAAATGAAAAATAAAATAAACTTCCCCTTTAAGACTAACAAAGACTGTACAGAAGCAGTAGATGATCACAAGTACCCCGAGGGAATAAAAAGAAGAGCAGAAAACTGCATTAAAGTCTGGCACATCAACAGTTAATCTCGTCTTAAAAGACATACTCTAGAATCCATCCGACCCAACTCAAGCTTAACCCTAACCTGAAGTTCATCTAACATTTGGTCTAGTTAAAACTTTTCTTCTAAAACAAAGTCTAAATAAACATCTATCTACATATATATTGACCAATTTACCTGCTAGTTCAACTAACATTAAAATAAAAGTTCATTTGTGTCCATAATTTAATTTAAAAAGTTAAAATTGTAATTTTATATTCATTAGTGATAAAGTGAGATATTTAAGCCTTTTGTGACTTAATGTTGATCAGCTGGGTTTATGGCTCGGCTTATAGAAATCCAGAATCTCAAATTATTTGAATATTTTATTTGGAGCTTCTATTTCAACAGTATGAACATTAAAACAGACTTAAAATGTATCATTTTTCATTTTTGATATTTACAACGTGTGGAACAACTTTAGTGGTGAGCGTTTAGTTTATAGCCAGAGTTTAGACTTGGTATCGTGATATTACACTTATAGTGACAGCCCTAGCAAACACACAACACCACAACAACAAAACACAGTAAAATAAAATTTATTTTCTTAAGATAAAAATACTAGTATTAGAAAGTAATGGAAATCATAGTGTAGAATTATTTTTCAAACTTTCACGACTTGTTTATAGTTCATAGTCAGAGTATCGACTTGGTCTTGATACTACACTTAGTATCGGTATCATGACAGCCTGGCAAACACTCACTGTAGGCCAGGTGACAGCAAACCAACGTTACTGAAAACAGACGAAAAACAGACTTATTTAACCATTAAACACGCTAAAGTTAAACTGGTGAGATACACGGGATTATTAAAGCTAAATAAAGTTCCACACATTCACGCGGTGAGCTCACTGTTTCTGTCCGGACGAGGACGCAGCTGAAGTTGTCCGCTGTTCCGGACTTCTCAGTTCCACCTTAAGAAGCGAAGCAGTCCATCTGCGGGCGCGTAGTGTGCAGTGTGTTAAGACAGGCGGAGCGGCTGGATTTAAGGTGGAGCGAACAGTTCCGCGCAGACACTCACAGAGTTTAACCCGGACACAGTCTCCGCTAACAGGCTAACAGTGTTAACTCCTCACAGCTCGCTCTTCCTGTCCGCTAAATCCTCCGTCCACTCACTAACGCCAGCACAGCACGCCCCGCCGGCTCCGGTTCGGTAAAAAGCTCAAACAGAGTGTAAATGTGTACTCACAGCTTCACTACATTCTCCACCACCGCAGCCATCTTGGCTCGCCTACGCTCCTATGAGGAGGCGGAGCCGGAAAGAGCGCGCGGCTTCCGGTAACTATGGAGATCAGGGCGGGGTCATGGGCTGCCGTCACCAATGATCTATATTACAGATCATTGGCCGTCACGATTTAAATAGAAAAAAATAAATAAATAAATAAATTTTAAAAAATAATAAAATAATAAATAATAATAATAATAATAATAATAATAATAATAATAATAATACATTAATACATTAATAAATAATAGTTTTCACCCCTCAAGGGGGGTATTCCACAAAGCAGGATTTCTTTGTTTAGCCAGGTAACTTAAACCTAAAGTCAAACCTGTCCAATGGAAACGAACAGCAGGACAAACAAGAGGAAATGGTGAACCGGATGTTGCCGGTTGCGCGGTGCATTCTGGGATTTGTGAAAGGGGCGAATTGGATAATCCTCAACACTGGGCTTAAGATATCTGACTAACTTAGAAATCTTGCTTTGTGGAATACCCCCAGGTCATCACCTTTATAAACAGCTGACCACCATTGTCATCTGCTGAGCCACACTCCTGGTTTCCCCTGACAGTTATTACACTCATCCTAATACTGTACACCATCATTCACAAACGTGTATTGCTGTTTTTTACACCATGTGCATTACCTGTCTTTAGTTTAACCCTTTCATACTTGATGGACAGTTAATGTCATTATCTTCAATTACATAAAAGGGTTAATATGCCATCAGACTGTATAACACACGCTGCTCTCAGTAGACTGTAGTTTACTATTTATTTATAACTACGAGCTAAACTTTCCTCTCATTACTACTGTGGTGCTTTACTATGTGCAATATCCCAACTCACCATCATTATGTGCAATATAGTTACGTGCAATATTTCACCATTTATTTATTTACTATTTATCTGCTATTTATTCACTATCAATCATTGTGCAATAGTACCAGTCACAACATACACTGAAGGGGGACCCACATTTCCTTTGTTCCCAGCTTCACTAGATTTATATTTTTAGTATCTTTATTTTTCTGTTATTTTTGTATATATGTTTTTATATACTGTCTGTATATATTCTGACATGTTTCTTCTGTCTTTTTCCCTTATGCTGCTGTAACATTGCAAATTTCCCTGTTGTGGGATTATCTTATCTTATCTTATCTTATCTTATCTTATCTTATCTTATCTTATCTTATCTTAATTTAATCTGTATGGTTGCTTGTGTATTCTTTAATTATAAGCACATTTTCTATATTACTTGACCTTGTAGTCTGTGTATATTATGTACAGTATATTGTTTACTAAATATTGTGTATTTTCTATTATATGTATATTACCTGTATATCGTATATAATACAGAGACACCGCCGTCAGAAACAAATTATTTGTGTGTATCTATACACTTGGCCAATAAATCTGTACTAGTGCATCTAAAATATTTGAATATTGTAGAAAAAGTTAATATTTTAATCCAGAAAAGGTCATAAAGTTTATATTAATTACATATGTGGCATGTTTATTTAAATGTTGGCTTATACGTCATGAACCAGAACAGGATGTTCTGCCCTTTCAGCAATGACCTTCTGTGGCTTAACCTCCTTGTGGTTGTCGATAATCATCTTCTGTACACCTGTCAAGTCAGCAGTCTTCTTCATGACTGTGGCTGCTTTTGCTGAACTACACCAAGAGATACACATGATTTATAGTGTTTGAATAGTAATTCATATAGAACATGACAATTTACATTTTTTAAATTAAATTATCAACACAAATGTTTTTTCTCATTCTAATTCACTGAGATGCAATAGAAAATTGTATTGTTTTTACCTAAATCGAGGTGAATGTATATTTACACTTTCATATCCTTCATAGCTAGTTATAGTTCCATATGGGACAGATGTCAAGTGGGATGTGTCAGTAAAAACAAACAGTGCAGGTATAATTAGTACATGTGGTTATTTACTCAAATGTGTAAATGAGATACAGACATATTTTATTTATTTAACTTTATTAACTGCTAAACTTAAATTTATAAGCCTAATTGGGAATGACACTAAGTGAGATGTTTTAAATACTAAAATAACTAAAAAACAATGTAAGCATGCTACAAAAACATAAAAGTTTTTAACTGACTTTTATTTTGAAATTCTTTTCTATTTGGTATGTGCTTGGACTTGGACAGGAATTCATGCCTTCCTGCTTAATAATAATAATAATAATAATAATAATAATAATAATAATAATAATAATGGTGATGATTATGGTTCTGATGTTGATGAGGATGATAATTGTGATAGTTTATGGTAACTAATATGATGATTGTGATGATGGTCACAATGTTTATGACAATGATGATGATACTGGTACTGATGACTTTGGTGGTAATGAAGATGACAGTGATGAAGGTGGTGGTGATTATTGAAGGTGATGGTGGTGATTATTGAAGGTGACCAATGTAATGCTGCAGAATGGCCACATGATGGCAGTGTAGTTTCATTGTTGAGCATATGGATCCTTCAGCATGTCCTTATGTCTGCTCAAAGGGATTACAATCAAACCTTTAGTCTCTCACAATAACATATTAAAGCCCAAATTTTCAGCTTTATTTGCCAGTTTTTGGTGCTGCAGTAGTATTATTAGTAGCATATGGAGTTCATGCCTTCATACCATCTGAAATCTGAATTTTGAGCTTAAACTGAATGTTGTTTTTAAAGCTGCAGTTTATAGTAAACTGAACTGAACACTTTGTCTGAATACTACATCTGCTTTCTACCAATTCATTTTTTTAGATTCAGTTTTTTTTTATTAGACCCAGGAAAGCTTTTTACACTATCATTTATGCTCAGGATAACAACATTCACAATGTTTACATTCACATTCACTCTTCTATCAAATCAAATCCCAGAATAGTAATATTAATAATATTAAAACAAACCATTTTAAGCCTGACATCTTCACAATTTTCTATAATTCTCTATCAATTTTACCTAAAACTTCATCAGATTGTCACACAAATCCTACAAGTAAAAGAACCAAATCGAACAAATGAGACACAAATATTAGACTTGATAATTTTTTGAGGAAAATGATCCAATAACACGTGAATGAGTGTGTGAACTTTTAGCACTAGCCTAATTATTTGAAAGTGAAATTTGTCAATTAGTAGGATGACAATCAGGTGTGAGTGGGTGCCCTGTCTTATTTAACAACCTGATCTTCACAACATGTTTGTGTTGCATGGCACAAACAAATGAGATTTGCTCAGAAGAAGAGTTGTTGATGCTCATCAGGCTGGGAATGGTTATAAAACCATCTCTAAAAAGTTTGGACTTCACAGTCAGATGTTCACAACATTCAAACACCACTGTCAGGATGTTCAATTTGGGTTGTGTTTAAAACCCAGACCACTAGATGGCAGTGTTGTAACATATCTTCAGCCACTAGACTCTTCCACTCTAATGGAAACAAGTAGCCCTCTCTTTCTCTTTCCTTTATTTCTCTATAAAATGAACAGCCTCTGTTATCTTCTTCACTCGGCTATTGTTCTTCACCAAAGATATGTATTGATCCTTCTCCTTTAAGTTGATTCTCTGTTCTTCAGCCTAACAGTCCTTCCCCTCTGTCTCTCCTTCATGCCCCTCCTCTCTCTCTGGTGTTCCCATGGTGCTGAGGGTCAGGGTCGAGGCTGCTGTTGTCTGTGTTAATAAAGACAGTTGGACAAGTTCCCAGGCTTCCTCAGAGAATAGAGACTACACACACACACACACACACACACACACACACACACACACACACACACACACACACAGGATAGACCTTTGTAGAAGTTGTGTAGAAGCTCTTGAGCACTTCAACACTTGTTCCTCCTCAGCCTGAAGATTATCATCACAATCATTACCATCATCACCACATCTGGAGCACAACGGTCCTGATTTCTTCCTCAAAGCTTCAGATCACACCATCACTTAATACAGAGATCACTCTCCATCAGTATGCTCAGGTTCAGATCCAGGACTTTAACGTGCTGAACTTAATTAATACAAATAATTTATGTAAATCTGATATTAATAATCTAATTAGCAATAATCTACTTATAATCTTACGACATTCTCAAAATGACAAAAACTAGATATCTAGACTAGATTTAAGATGCTTTGACTTGGTAAAATATAATTTAATATTTAATTCAGGTTCAACCAGCCCTTAATTCTTGAAAACAGCTTCTAGAGACCAAAACATTTGGAGATTCAGAGTTATTTGCATATCTGAATTTCTAGTATTCAGTTCAAAGTCATCAAGAATCTTTCTGAATTTTTCAGCAGAAAAAGATAAAGAATGCTGAACATGGAGCTCTGGAATTCATTTTAATCTCATTTCACATTTTTAATTCAAAAAGTGGGTTTGAAATTGTAGAATTCAGCTTTTAGAGATTAAACTTTTAGCACAATGTATTTGAGTATCTAGAATTCAGATTGACGTCAACATTTAATTCAGGAATGTAGCTTTGGCCAATATTTTTTATCAGGTCAATATTTTTTTATCCAGAATGCAGGTTTGGAAGCCTCTAAGAGTGCAGCTTTAAAATTCCAGAATTTTAGATCAAATGAAAAATGATTAGATCTAGATTTCAGGGTTCAGTTTCTAGAACTCTGACTAAAGTCAACCCGTAAATCGAGAATGTAGCTTTGAAATGCTGGAATTTCTAGTCTCTTCAAAGATTTAGAAGTCAACAGATAATTCTAGAATGTAGATTTGGAGTTCGGGAAAAGCGTTTACACTCTAGAACTTTGGCGTGAAATTATGGAATTCAGCTCAAACTCAGACCTGAGAACAAAAACACGATGTGGAGACCACTTTTTTTTCTGAAGTGAACGTTTATTCATCACTTCTATCTGCTCAGTCTGTCACTATTTACTGCAAATCCACAAATCATCTCATCATGTACAGCCGAGCTCATTTATACAGCAGCAGTGAGAGAAAGTCTCCTTTACACACAGTTAAACATCCGGCTACCTCAGAGTCAAGGCAGGATGTTAACAGGTATGTTAGAGGAGGTGAGTCAGGTAGCAGATCTAGAAACAGTGCTATAGATTTACGTTTGTCTGCTGTATAATAAAGCAGTTGAACATCTCCGTTTGTCAGATATGGGTCAGCTTACCCCTCCATCAGGACCACACAGCTACTGTTTAAGTTTCTAATGAATGAAACACTCATCAAATGAAGGTTCTTTGATGCCATACAAGCATCAGTCTTGGTGTCTTACTTTTCTGTAAATGAGACGTGTCAGTGTGAAGAACATTTTAAAGGTCTGGTTCTTTGCCAAGTAATGATTCCCCCAAAACTGTAGAACTTTAGAAAAGTTCTTAATGGGGGTTCCACTCAAAGAACTTTTTGTGGCACATTATGGTTAAGAGTGTAGAGGCCACTGTTAGGAATGTAATAAACGTGTTTATTATAACACAAGATTATGGTCTGAAATTAATTTTCACAGATTGAAAGAAATAAGCACATTTTCAGGATTATAACAGCATCAAAATAATAATAATAATAATAATAATAATAATAATAATAATAATAATAATAATAATAATAATAATAATAATAATAATAATAGATAAAAAAGGAAATCACCAACAAACTACAAATTGGCAGAACTTTCACAACAGCTAAAGCCGTAAGGGTCACCCAGCCTACATCTTAGTGGACAGATTGTTGATGACAGTAACACACACTTCACAGCTGCTATCACTCCAGAAAAGCCCTTGATGTCCTTCTCTATGTACAGGACAATCTTAAGTTGTCATAATTAAAAAATGAACGTTAACGTTATTATGTTATTAACATTTTTTATGAAAGATAGCAGCCATAAGCTTTCGGATCCATTCATTATTAGCAATTTTAGCAGTCTAGGATGAACTATTCCTAACATTATAATTTAATGTATGACTTATAGCTTTAGCTTTATATAGTGTTCAGTCTGCTGTGTTCGGGTGACTCTCTTGAGAAGCATCAACTCTAGAAATTCCTTTGTGTGTCTTAACATTGGCCAAGCACTGAAAACAAGCAGCTAAAGCAACATGACACAAAGAATCACATTAGAGACAAAAAAAATCAAAGCCAGTGATTTGTGCTAAAATGTGCTCAAGACAGATTATTCATTAACAAGGCTGATCTCAGGAGTAAAATGACCCGGGGCTTTAATGTGTGACAGATTCCTCTCTAATGTTCCATGACAGTGTTGGACCTGATGGGTAGGAACCATGTTCAACTATAAAACAAAATAATCAACCAATCACAGTCTAGTGGACCTGGAGATCCATCCTGAAGGGCTTAGATACACCTGAAATCTTAGATGACCCTGAAAGCCTTCATTACCTGGACCAGGTGTGTTAGATCTCCAGGATGAAGACTGGGCACCCTGGCCTGGACCTCTTCAGTGCTGCTAGTTATGATGGTGTTGGGGGCTAAAGATACTAGATGTTGAAATATTAACTGGTAGTGTTCACTGTGATGCTCACCCTTGACTATCATGGTGGATACATGGTTAAACATTAGTAGTAAGGTTGGCATCTCTAATGGCACAGTGTGGAAAAGCTTTAAAAGCTTCAGAGTTAACAATAGAGATGGGCAATATGGTAATATTTATCATTACTGTGATAAAATACAGTACAATACGCCTTTCTAAGCATATCATGGATATCATCAGTACTTAAAAGCACTTCCAAACGGTGTGTCTGTTTATATGCACAGCATGTAACATGTTGAATAAAAATCACTGAATTGATCATTTTTGGTAATGTTTTTAAAGCATTGGCTCATTTTTGTCTGTTCTAACTTAGCAGATGTCAGAAATAATAAAAAAACTGTGGCATATCAACATATCGCCCAGCTCTAGTTTACACTGGTATCACAGTCACTTAATATGGTAATGATCCACCTCATGTTGAGATAAAGTGCCAGATGACTTGGCTCATTACCCTACAATTGTAAAGCATATGCTTTAAAGTCCTGCGGCTGGGTTAAGAAGGTAAGCCTGATCTTCAATACGAAACAGATCTGCCATCATCGGAACAAAAAAGGCCTCTCGGCCCGGCGGGGGCAGCGCAGAAACTTTCAGCAACAGCGACCAACAGTAACACTTCATTCAGAGTCATTTAAGTTCAAGTTTCCAGTGAGAAGGAAGTTTCGCTTTCTTAGCCCCAAACTGCGATTCTTTTCCTTTTCTTGTCATTATTGGACTGCTCTGGCAAGCAGGAGTCTCAGATCACAGGGAGGGGTGCGCATTTTTCCTCCTTCACACAAACTGGCTCAACACCAAGGTGATGTCATTGCATCATGGAGAGAGAGAAGGTCATTTTTCTTCTCCTGTAGTTAATCTCTCAACTCAAACTGATCCAGGCTGAGTACACACACACAGTTTGTCTCTAATAGCAGTCCAAGCTTTGCCAAAAAAAGGAGTGAGCAGCTGAGGAGAAAAAAAGACAGGAAGACCATGTAACCTGAAGGTAGCTCCAGCTCACACCCATTGTGTGAATTAGGGCCGCATAATACAGAGAAAATATCACATTACTGCATAAAACTGATGCCCGTCCAAAGTAGTCGGGCACTGACTAGCATTCTTTCAGAGCAAAATGATTTTTTGGGATCTTGCAAACGCCTTGATTCTTCCAAACACCTACAGAATAACTGATTGGTCAGGATGCACACAGTACAAAGTGATTGGTTGAGGCTCTTATATAGATACTGTGAAGGCCAGTATCACGATAATGATTAACAATATTCAACCAAATGTCAATATTTCGTGCCCAGCACTGGATGGCACACAGAAGAAATACTTCTCTACATTCCTGGAAATTCATGAAGGTGAGCTCTTCTAAGGACAATCCAGGGAAGTTTACTTGTCAAATTGGCACCAATACTGCCCAGGAGCTCAATAAGAAGTGTTGGATTTGGAGCCTAAACCTTCTCTTTTCGCTCAGGTGTTGATCTTCTGTTGTTCTTTGAGTCATAGATCTACAGGACTTTGTCCAGGATGAACAGCCTGAGATCTTTTAACAGGTTGTGCTGATTGTTTTCCCCCCCAACATTTCTTCAGTCTTTGATGCCCCTACAATGGAGAAGACATTCAAATGATGGTCAGATGTAGAAACTGAAAAGTCAGTTTTCAATACAGATGCAGCAATGTTCCACACATTTCGGAACTCTGGGTAAATCGAATCTCTGTGGGCCATTTGGGTAACCTTTTATAGATCCCAAATTCTCAACCTAACATTTATTTAGTTATGACACTAATTATTTAACAATTTACAACTGTACACTAATGCAAATCTTTTAGTCCAGGGCACAGTCTGCTTTAGAGGTTGTCAGGTTGACTATTCCTCCAGCTGGGGTGCCTGTGGGTATCTAATGGAGAAAGAATGAGTTGGAGAGGAGGGTCATTGTCTTTATTTCTTACTCTCTCAGGTGTAGATCTCTTGTCGTCCACTGGTTGTAAATCCTCCATTGATTCCTCCTATCGTCTGACTATCCATGATCTGCAGGACCTCCTCCAGGATGGACGGCCCTAAGTCCAAATGCAAAGACAGCAGAGACCCAGCGTGAGAGAGGTACGGCCGCTCCTCCTCGTCCTCGCCTTCAGCCCTCCCTCGCTTCTCCTCCTCTTTGGCATCAGAGCGAGGTTTGGGATTTGGTGAAGCAGGAGCTGATGAGTGAGGTGACTCCAGGTGTAGCCTGGGAGGTTTCGGAGGTGGGGCGAGGGCTGCCGTTGGACGAGAGTGAGCGGTGACCGTCGATGTGGCAATGGATGGCACGGGAGTCTGGGTTGGCAGAGTGAGTGCCTGCACTCCTCCAATGACAGGAAGTGACAGAGCATTCTTCAGTAGTGGAGAGCTCTCACTGGCCAGTGGGTGTCCGGCGCTAACGCTGGCCGTTCGGTTGAACTGGAATGCGCCCTGGTGACCCTGCTGACCAGGCAACAGGTGAAACTTGCCCTTCAGGAAAGAGAGGTCGCCAAAGAAGTCATCGGCTCCGCCTCCGCTGCCGATGTGGATGGTGTGGCGGAAGTCTCCCAGCGGAGGGCTGATCATGTCAGATGACAACAAATCCCTCAGCTTCTCCTTCTTTCCTTTTCGGCTCCGCCGCTTCAGATAGATCGGAGCTTTGGCAGACATTTCTGAGACCTGACGTCTCCCCGAACAACACAGAGACAACTCCTGCAACAGCGTGGACGGAAAGAAAGATAAGACGAGTACAGAAGAATAAAGCTGTCCAGCTGTTGAGATGAAGCCTCTAGTTCATAAGAGCTTCTGAATCAAGAGTATTCCCACTCAAAAGGCAGCACTGGAAATATTCCAAATGGCAGAGAATTCCCAACATCCATGACTTCTGTGTCACTTCATTCTGCAGAGAGAAAGACAAACATTAGCATACACACTCAAATAGACAGCAAGCACTCTCTAACATAAAATATTTCTCATAGACATGTTAGATTCTATAAATAGCATCCATGCAAGACTTCCTCTTTTAAGCCCCTCTTCTTTGTAATTCCTGCATTTATTTAGAAGTCCAAACTCTTGTTTATTTACACCTCAAACTGAGGAGCCAGAACTCCAAAAACTCCATAAACAAGCAACATTGTGGCAGAAAAGAGGGAAAAAAATCCAGCCTTTGGGCCCATGCTTATATAACGGAGGATCCTTTAGGGCTTACTTCATTAGCTATTCCACAAACAGGCTCTTACTTGCATTAGCATGGTTGGAAAAAAGTTTTAATAAGTGGAGGACAAGAGAAATAAATCTGTTATCTGGAGCTGTGGAGGTTTTCAGATAATCACTGTTTGTTAATGTTGGCAGAGAAGACTTGGAGAAAGGTCTGGGTGAGTGTCAGGTCTTCCTGGCAGATGAGATTTGTGGGCTTGATCTAAACCAGTCTTCCTGGAGTGCTGCAAATAACAACTCTATAATCAACTTGAGTATCACAATATTACGCTCTGATTCTCCGAGTTTACATGTAAAGATGGGTGGTTCATTTTGCGTTGTGTTTAAACCCTCAGCCACAAGATGGCAGTGATGTAACCTGTCTTCAGCCATTAGACTCTTCCACATTAAAGTACTGTAAAGATGTACTGCTGATGTTGGATTCAAATTAAGATTCACCAATTTGCCAATGTGATTTTTCACACAATGGAATTTGACCTCAGAGTTTAACCAGTTCGTGCAGTGAAACACAAACACTAGTGAACACACTAGGCTGTGAGAATTTGTGCCCGAAGCGGTAGGTAGCCCTTATCCACCGGTTCTCGGGGAGCAGTTAGGGGGTTAGCCACTTCAATCATGTCCTGTCTGGGGATCAAACCAGCAACCTTCCAGTCACAGGACCAGATCTTTTACCACTAGGCCATGGCTGCCCCCTAAAAGTATGGGTAACTAGCTGTTTTCCTAAAATTGTATTAAAACTGCAGTATAATACCTTCCTACAATAACTGAATGTGAATTACGAAACTTTCACACAGATGCTATTTACACGGCTGGTAATTTCTTTGAATGAAATTTATTTTAAATTATTCTTGATGAGAGAGTAACTTTACTTGACAGAGTTTTTTTAATTTATTTATTTAAAATTTTTTTTTTACTTTTCTCCCCTTCCCAATGTAGTAGTAGCACTGTCCCTGACTCTAGGAGGGTTAAGACATGAACATGTCTCCTCCGTTGCGTGTGATGCAGCCAAACTACCACTGATACACCGTCACTGGGGAATTTGAATCAGTTACTTTGTGTGAATAAAATGCTCCTAAAATTATACAAACCATAAAAATCCTTTTGCAATGATTCTGCTAGTACATCTGTGAAAATGAGAATATGGTGAAAAAGTTCATTTGAGTTCATAATTTAATTTAAAAAGGTGAACTGTCACAGTTTTATATTCATTACATGTAAAGTAACACTTTTCAACTCTTTGTTGTGATTAGTAATTTACTCAAACTTCAAATGAAATATTCTGATCATTTGAGATTCTGTATTTCTGATTTATTTGAGCTATAAGTCAACATTAAAACATCAACATTAAAACAAAAAGTAGAAATGTCACTTTATGTGTAATGAATATAAAATATGTCAGTTTAATTAAAATTATGAACAAAAATATCCCGTTTCCACAATGTTCTACTGCAGCACCACAAAAGGTTCCTCTATCTTTACCATTTTCAGCTTTCAGAAAATTTTTATGTAGAACCAAGGGCAACACATTCTTCATTAATCTGAAGAACTGCTTCACCATGCAAAGAACCATTTAAAACATGTTATACAGTCTCATGCAAAACTTTAGACACCGCTGGTCAAATGACACACCTTGTTGATTTGATGTGAAAATATATGAGATGTAAGTTCAGCTCTACAGGAACATTTCAGTTTCTGATGATTTTCTGAATTTAACACGATAGATAACAATAATATTTGTTACAAATTGTTAATTACAGTAAACAAAGAGGGAGTGTGTATTAAAATGTGCAGACGTTTGTTCTCTGTAGAACATGGTGCACTTATACGAGTTTAACCGCAGGGGCACTAAGATTTGCACAACATGGGTGTCAGCCTGAGTTCTGTGTTATGGAGGTTGTTGCACTTCAGATTGTGTGTCTGTGTATTGTATGAGTGTGAATAATTATGACTTACATTCCTTCAGCATTAAGTCACACATCTCCAGTTACATCAACCATGACAGTGGTGTGTGTGTGTGTGTGTGTGTGTGTGTGTGTGCATGCTAGAACATGTGTATGAAAACACTTTCTTCAGTGTCACCGAGCATGACTGAGTCTACATGCTACAGAAGTTTTTTCTCACACACAGACTTAAACACACAGAGAGTTTGGTTTTACTGTTCTCTTAAGGACATTCCACTGATTGGTGTAATACTGTGGACAAGTAATAGTACACTTCGCCTGTTCCTAACCTCAGTAACCAAAAAGTAATAACCTCAGAAACCTAATGCTAACCTCAGCAGCCTAAACCTAATCCTAACCTCAATAACCTAAATCTAATCCAACCCTCAGCAACCTAAACCTAATCCTAACCTCAGCAACCTAAACTTAATCCTAAACTCAGTAACCTAAACCTAATGCTAACCTCAGCAGCCTAAATCTAATCCTAACCTCAATAACCTAAATCTAATCCTAATATCAGTAACCTAAACCTAATCCTAACCTCAGCAATCTACAACTAATCCTAACAACAGCAACCTAAATCTAACTTCAGTAATCTAAACCTAATCCTAACCTCAGCAGCCTAAACCTAATCCTAACCTCAGCAACCTAAGCCTAATCCTAACCTCAGCAACCTAAAACAATCCTAACTTCAGCAACCTAAACCAAATCCTAACCTCTGTAACCTAAACCAAATCCTAACCTCAGGAACCTAAAACTAATCCTAACAACAGCAACCTAAACCTAATCCTAACCTCAGCAACCTAAGCCTAATCCTAACCTCAGCAACCTAAAACAATCCTAACTTCAGCAACCTAAACCAAATCCTAACCTCTGTAACCTAAACCAAATCCTAACCTCAGCAATCTACAACTAATCCTAACAACAGCAACTTAAACCTAACTTCAGTAATCTAAACCTAATCCTAACCTCAGCAGCCTAAACCTAATCCTAACCTCAGCAACCTAAGCCTAATCCTAACCTCAGCAACCTAAAACAATCCTAACTTCAGCAACCTAAACCAAATCCTAACCTCTGTAACCTAAACCAAATCCTAACCTCAGCAACCTAAAACTAATCCTAACAACAGCAACCTAAACCTAATCCTAACTTCAGTAACCTAAACCTAATCCTAACCTCAGAAGCCTAAACCTAATTCTAACCTCAGTAATCTAAACCTAACATTAACTGCAGTTAACTAATATGTTGAGATAAACTTTGTTTTTATATGGACATTTTGTGTTGAGCTGAGTTTCTTTACGAGGACCAGAAAACTGTCCTCACTTGTGCAGATTAGTTTTCCTCTCATAATGAGGACCAGAGTCCAGCACAGCCTGGTGAATACCCTGCATCTAAACAGATAAACCTGCCAATTAATTAACTGGTGAATAAGGTGTTTTTGAACAAGAAAATCACCAAAAAAATTCATACACATAAACATGCACACACACACAAACACACACACACACACACACACTGCTCAGTCTGCACCACCAGAAAATCTGCCAGCATGTCTCCTTAAAAAGTGATGAAGTAGAGTTTTCTCTCTCATCCTGAAAGAGAGAGAGAGAGTGTGTGTGTGTTTGTGTTTCCTCTGCAGGTTTTTGGCTGCAGAAGCTCGTACACCTCAGCACTTGTTGTTATTGACTTATATAAGACTGATGTTACATTTTCAGATTGGAAACACACAATGTGTGTGTGTGTGTGTGTGAGTGTGAGTGTCTTGTACATGGTGGTGTCTGTTAAGGTTCTGTGTTTGGGGGGTGATCAGGGAATCTGTGTGTGTGTAGCCTTGTATTCATCTGTTTGTGGGCATCAACTGCCCTCATAGTCACTCGAATACAAGTCAAATGAGTACAAGTGGGGACATTTTTGGTCCTCACTAAAAAATGTGATGTTTTCAATACAAATTCCACAATCTTTGGATAAAAAAGGAAAAAAAAATTATCTTTCTTTACTGAGCCTAAAGGAATAGCTTAACCTAAAATCATATCTACACATCTTTCCACTGTACCTCATGTAGTGCATTTGCCAAGCTGCTAGAACTGCTAACAAACACTAGATCTCAACAGTCACCTAAGTAGCACAGTCGTTTCTGTGAAAATACATCCCTCAACCCACTCAAACATCATCCAGAATTAATAAAAGCTCAGCATTACAGGCAGACACTTCTGAAGACTGATCTGAGATCAGATTCATCCATATTTCTGATACTCCTTGTCATTTAAAACTGATTCTTGACACTTTCTGCTGTTGTCAAAGATGGTGTACACAGCATTCAACTACAATCTTTTTTAAGTCATATTTTGTCCTAAAGTGTCCAAAGTGTCCTAAACCACATCAACTAGTGAATAAGACCTTCAGGAAGATCTGGTTGAGGTTTAAGAGAAGTTCTGATGGTGTTTTAACAGGAATTATTGGGCTTTTTAGTGATGATTGAGTTCTAGTGTTTGTAAGCAATGTTAGCCTCAAATTTTAAACCAAAGCAAAACTTGAACCCCAAACATAATAGAGTTGCAAGAAAAAGTATGTTAACCTTTTGTGATTACTTGGATTTCTGCATAAATGGTTATTAAATGTGTTTTGATCTTCATGTGACAACAACAGACAAACACAGTCTGCTTAAACTCATACAGCAGAACAATATGTTAGATACACAGAATTATCATTAGAACATCTTCAAATATAGTAATACCAAACAGTGTGTATACTAAAACAGTGTGTAAACACTTAAATAACCCAAAGGGTTCTTTACATGGTGAAAAATGTTCATTTTTATTTATAATTTAATTTTAAAAAGATAAACTGCCATATTTTATATTCATTACAAATAAAGCAACATATTCCAGTCTTTTGTGTGTTAATGTTGATACTGTGAAGTAGGGCTGGGCGATAAACCGAAAATTTACTGATACCGAAATTTCTGACAATAACCGACGTCATTTTGTCCATGTCGGTATTTTCAGTGTCTTAAAAAATGAAAAGAAAAGTCGTTTTGTCTTTTTTGTCAGCTACGTTCATGTTCCTTTAAGACGCTGCTCTCCGTGCTGTGTGTAGGTCAGCCTGTAGTCACGTGACTACACGCTGCCCTACCAGTGTGGGCCCTACGGAGAATGGTCTGACTGTAGAGCCGCAGAGCCACGAATTTACACCAGCAGTTTTACGCCAGTGACAGCACATACGCGGTAAACACATACAAGAAGGAAGACGCGATGTGTATGAGCGATGTGACACATGCTCTGTTTTGCTCCATAGAGTATTATAAGCCAACATCAGCCAGTAAACTTAGGACTCACCTCAAACTACATTTTAACCGAGTAGTCCAACATGAAGGTACGTCAGTTAACTCAACAATAACAGTCTTTTGACACAACAGCACAACATAGGTTGTACAATAAGTCACACAATATCTAACATATAGTAGTTATCTACAATGCCGAACATGTCATAGCTGTATATAATTATATAAATATCAGACTAATTATATAAATATCAGACTAAATCAGACTAATTATATAAATAGACTAATTATATAAATATTAGACTAATAATATAAATATCATACTAATGATATAAATATCAGACTAATTATATAAATATCAGACTTTGTAAACTGCACGTATCATTAAGCCTCACATTACAACTTTTAAAACAGTTTACTCAACAAGGTTTATGTACCTTGTTGTCATTTGAGGTTTAATCATATTTATATAATTATATACATCGTTAGATATTGTACAATTTATGTCGTACTGTTGTGTCAAAAGCCGGTTACTGTCATTACTAAGCCTTTCAGAGACCTACAATAATTTTTATGGCTCCACACTTTATAGAATTTATTTTCTCATGTTTCAGGATACACTATTCACCGATGTGGCTTAGGGTGCAGAGCACAACTCCATTACCACTGCATATACTGTCAGTCAATGGTGCTGCATAAAGAAGACTTTGAAAACCATTTGATTGTGTGTAAGACAAAACAATCAACCACAACACCTCTGTCAAAGCCATGTTCTACAAGTCCCAAGCTGTGCCTACCTAGTGCTGAGTCGTGCACACCCAGTACCAAGCCGTGCCCACCCGATGTAAAGCTGCATGCACCCAGTGCAGATCTGTGCCCACCCAGTGTAAAGCCCAGTACCAAGCAGTTCCCACCCAGTGCAGATCTGTGCCCACCCAGTGCCAAGCCATGTCCACTCAGGGCAGAAGAAGACCTGGGAATTTATGCACTCAAAAGAAGTTCGCGTGAGATCTGTTGTCCAGGAAAAATGTCCTATGTGCAAAGTTCTTATGAACAGATGCAACATCAGAAAGCATATTGACCGCAAACATACAAACCAGGAGCTTTTTGATGTAAATTCTAAATACCACCTCAGGAGTGAGTGTATTGATGAGGTTAATGGTGTCTTTTCTGTCCAAGATATTTATTTATGCTTTAAAGTTAATTAAAGTGGTAATAAAAAGGGGATTGTTCCATCAATATAACTGGCTGTGAAGTATTTATGTTGGCCTAACACATTCTTTATTTTTGGGGTGTGTGTGTATTAGTATTATCGTCCATTTATCGTTATCGAGGTGAACTGCTCAATATATCGCAATATTGATTTTAAGACATATCATCCCAGCCCTACTGTGAATGAATAATAATTTAGTCACACAAAAATGAAATATTGCAATAATTTGAGATTGTGGATTTGTGATTTTAATGAGCTATAAGCCAAACATTAAAACTGACTTGAACATGAAAAATATGAGTTTACCTTTTTGTATTAAATTATAAATAAAAATGTATTTTTTTCTACAATATTCTAATGTTTTGAGTTGCACTGGTATGTATGTTGAGACAGATAAGAGACAGTACTTTATTCTGTATAATTTTGGTCTAACTGTTACAGTATCATGTGTGTGTGCTGATAGATGCCTCTCTCCAATGGTACAGAATCATTGTGTATCTGTGTGTGTGTGTGTGTGCTGTGACAGAATGACATTGTCTAAAGCGAGGCTGCAGTGTGCTGACTCACTGAACTGAGAAGATAATGGACAAACGAATAAACAGAGTGAGAAAAACGAAAAAGATGAATGACTGAATGGAACAGAAACAAAGCTGCTTCATCACAAATTACTGCAAAGTCATGGCTGTGGTTTGTGCTTTATCTAAAAACTTTTATTAACAAATTAATTCTCTGTTCTGTGCTGTTATTCAGGACACAATACTGTGCTTTATGACTTTGCTTCTTTTGTAACCAGACAATAAAGAGGAATGTCAGGATGTGTGTCAAGGTTGGAGTCCAATCTAATCCATCATGTGTTTGTAAAAGACCCCGTATATCTAGCATATCACCTGTACATTTCTCACACTGCATGGTGAGATTATACATGTGATCATGTTTTATCAGCTTTAGCTCATATTTAGGCGAATATTTAAAGGTTTATGGACAAGAAAATTCAAAGTGTTTGCTTTAGAATAACGTTCCTAAAAATGTCTCTCTAATGAAGGTCTCACAGACCAATGGATGTGGTTTAGGACACGCTATGTTTCTTTTCATTCACCTCTCCCAGACACTTCTCTTCCATACCTTGCATTTTTCTCTCCTCTCTCTGTTTTTTTCTCAGCTCTCTTCTCCTTCCTCTTTATTCACCTTCTCTCTGACACTTCTCTCTTTTAATCTCCTCTCTCTCTCTTTTTTTCCTCAGATCTCCTTTTATGTCTCTTCACTCTCCACCTCTCTCAAAAACAGATTTTCCAAACCATGCTTTCTCCTAACTGTTTTTCCTCAGCTTCCTCTTGTTTCTCTCTACTAGGCTCCTCTCTCAAACCGTGCTCTCTCTTCACTCTTTCACCTCAGAGGAAGCTGCTTTCATTTCCCACCAATTTTCTGGCACCTCTGTAGTGTCAAAATCACAAAAAAGCTAATAAAAACAAATAATTCAGGAGTACATACATACAACGTAGGCACTGGATCAAAAACAAGAAAAATAAACCAGTATAAATCTTTTTCGTGCTACATGTGGGATGTACATCAGCCAATCAGAGCAGAACTGCTGTGACTCAAGGTCTCAGTGATGGTAAAACACATATAAAGGAAACCTGTTGCCCAAACATTCCAGTTTGCTATGAATGGAAACCCCCACAATTCTTGTCTGTCTTATCAAACCAAACCACACTTCTGTACCTAGTCATGGAATCAGGTGCTGGAATCAGTGATGTCCTTTGTGGACGTGTCATGTGGGCCTACGGGTTGTGTCAGGAAAGTGAAGAAACAATTCTAGTGCTTTATTTTGTGGTATTCGTCTATCTGAGATGACTCATGACTGATAGATTTCTCATAGTCTAAACATACAGTTACATCACCAGAAGTTATCCAGCTAAGAGGAAGTATTGTCTTGTGGTCCTAAAATTAAGAAAGTAATGTTCTGAATGTGATATACAATGTGTTATTTACCTGTTTTATCAACTTATACTTTGTCTGTAAGGATGTAAAATATATTCAGGTGGGAAACACTTGGGCCATATTTAGCAAGCTTTTTAAAGTAAGAAACATGTCTCAGTCTGTTCAAATCTTTGCATTAAGTGATGGATAAATGATCAGGACTCTGACATTTGTGATAAATATGGACCAATGTACACATTTAAATAAACATATGTCTTTTTATCAGTGTGGAAAACTAAATCTGCTACCACTGCGTGATGAAGGTAGGTTACATAATTGAGGCTCCTGTGTTTAATCGGTGAGAAAAGGCCAGAAAACAAAAGTGCTGCCAAACCTTAGAGGGGGCTGACAAGAGCCAAACACTTAGCGAGCCACACTGCTTCCCAGATAATGCAGAACACAGTGTTACACAGGCTTCGATGAAGGAAAAGACGGGGGGTGGAAAAGGGGGTTACACCATCCTACAAGAACAAACAGTACTGTGAAGACCTTTCCAAAAATATGACTTCATGCACAAGTGAATATACAAACAAATACATAGAATTTTAGATACAGATCTTTACATAAAGAGATGCATTGGTATGAAATTTTCATTATTGCGTTGAAACAAAAACCAAAAAAGTACTGATGGCCAATAATGATATACAAACACTGAAACTATAATGTAAATATAGCAATATTATATATTTTTGCAACACTGTATCAATTCTCAAACTCTTTTAGAACTTGCAGACTGTTAATTTTGTATTGTGTGTACTACTGTGTAACCACTAGTTGGCAGTATCTTCAGCCATTAGACTCTTCCAATACAGTGTAACAAGTACAGGAAAAACATGAAGACTGTTCTCCCACTTATACACACATTCAAGCATTTCTGTGTATGAGAAAGAAGAAAGAAAGCAAAATAAATAATAGCATTTCAAAATTATCCATTTTGTAAATATACTAATATAGGTGTCCTGTTATACAGAATTTATAGAAACCAGTCAGAAACCAGTATTCCTTGATGCTGGGGTTAAAGGAATCTTAAGCACTGTATCATGATATGTATCATCAGTACACAGCACTAGTATTGATATACAAGAAACAGTAAATATGCTGTTCTGATCAAATGTGTAAAAAGGACCTTTATGTGTCAACAGTGTAATAGTATGTGGTGTATATAATATAGCAGATCTAATTGTACTACTGTAGTGCTACAATTTTTGTACCATGATACCCTTTAACCTCACATTCTTAGGGCAACTGTGCCCTGATGGTTACGGATCTGGTCTTGTCACCGGTTCGATCCCCAGACAGTCATGACTTGAGCAAGGCACCTAACCCCCAACTGCTCTCCGGGTGCCGTGGATACGGATGCCCACTGCTTTGGGTACATGTTCTCACAGCCTAGTGTGTTCTACTGAATATGTGGGTTAAATGCGGAGGTCAAATTTCCCCACAATGACTAATAAGGGATTATTATTATATATAAAATGATGTACATATTTGTGGTATTACCATCATGGTAGTGTGAACCATCGTTTTACCATTGTTCTAAAGGACAGGCCAAGCTACAGCTTAGTACATGAGCATCCAACAGTGCTCGGACCACTGAACTACCACAAAAGAACAACTTGAATACACTGTAATATGTTACATCTATCATCAGCCAAACTCACTAAACCTCAATCAAAACAACAACACACATCATTCACTTTGGCTAAAAATACATTTAGGATATATACCTTTCACAGGAGCACTAATTAAATAGCTAAATCTCAACACATTTAAGCTGAACACTTAACACTATCACAGCTCACTATCAGTGAAAAATCACTAAAGCAGGTGTTCAATATGTTTGTTCTACAAACTGGATTCCAAAAAAGTTGGGACACTAAACAAATTGTGAATAAAAACTGAATGCAATGATGTGGAGGTGCCAACATCTAATATTTTATTCATAATAGAACACAAATCACAGATCAAAAGCTTAAACTGAGAGAATGTATCATTTTAAGGGAAAAATATGTTGTTTCAAAATTTCATGGCATCAACAAATCCCAAAAAAGTTGGGACAAG